>PVLA01006543.1:0-121652 GCA_004027455.1 Hydrochoerus hydrochaeris
TTTCCTTTCCCATTTCTTTTTCCAGTTCCTTCTCTAACTTGGTCTCTTTTACTTGGTGATAATATAAGGGTTGATATATTAATTAATTGATTGATGGATTTTGTTAGTATCTAGGATTTCATTCTCTGTGCCAAGCTCAGTTTTACTGTGATGAATTTTTTGCTGGAGCATAATTTAGAAATATGAAAGTGCACACATCTTATGTGTCCAACTTGCAGGACTTTCACCTATGCACATACGTGGGTAAATAACACCGAGTCTAGACAAAAGACATCCCTAGCCACACTTCAGGCTCTATCCTACCCTTTCCCAGTCAATACTCTCTCCAAAATTAGCCACTATTTTTACCTCTACCATCAGAAATTAGTTTTAAATGTCGTCTGATTAGAATCATGCATGTTATTTGCATCTAACTCTTCTGTGTAGCATCATGTGTATGGAAATTATCTATGGCTGTTGGTAATAGTAAGTACTATTTTTCTAAACGAAATTTTATGTCCCAATAAGAAATAACCTTTTTCTTTGTACAATTATCAACCAAATTAAGTTTCCTGGTACAAAGGATTGCTTCAAGATAAACTTTTTTCTCTCATCCAGCCCTAATTCCCCATCTTATAATTCCTGTGGGTCAATGCTATGTGATGAGGAAAAAGCTTCCCATGCTAGGTTTGCACTTTCATCTCTCGAGGGAGCTGAGGGCTGCAGCATGAGGTCCCTTAGACTGGGTTCTCAGAGGTTTTCCCCTTGTTCTGCTGTACTCATTTCCCAAATTAGCTACCTCTGAACCTGGTCCACACTGGACCCATGGAATATGGGAACTTTTTTGGGTAGGAATTCACGGATATCCCATTGCTCTTCTTACTAATTCTTTCCTACCACTAGAGGTCAGGGTTCAGTTACTACTACAGAGGGCTGAACCAGCTTGAAGGGCCAATTAGCAATCAAAAAGACCTGAGGTGGGGCAGTCCTGGGTGCCATGGGTGGTGTGTCCAGCATATTGACACCAGGGATAAGGAAGCTGAGATACCCAGTTAGACAGTTTGTTGCTTCACTATATGAAAAATTGACCTCAAACATCAAAAATTCTATTTTTATTTATGTACTCATTTAAAACAAAAATCGGTATTTCTCATTATTCCTTTTAGAGGGAAGAAAACTTCCACTTCCAGAAAAAAATTCAAGTGCTCTCACTGGGAAGTTGGAAATGCTTGGTTTCCAAGTTTAACAACAATAAAAAATGTTTATCTAAGAGGTTTGAGGGAAACTTTTCAATAGATGCAATATTTTTTCTCCAATGATTAAAAATGTTTTGTAAGTAAGCACCACTATTTTATGGACCACATTTATATGAGAATTGGGAAAATTTTCTACTTAAAACCCAACTTCATATTCCATCATCCTAACCTCACCCCCGCCTTAGAATGTCTATACCAATGATGTCCAGTGGAGGATATAATTTATTTTTCTATCAGGTTCTTGAAAATTTAATGCAAGAAGGATCAAAATTATAATATGGGCCAGTGGTTTTGAAAGAAACATTTAAATCTTGAAATGTGTGGTTAATAAACTTAAATCTAACACAAAACTCAATATATAAAACAAGAAGTAGCTCTCCCCTGGGTTTAGTAGGATTGTGGAGTGTAACTCTTGCCCACTGGGCTCCTCAAAGCTCCCTATCTTGCTCTGTGGCTACTGAGCATATATTTATGAGACCTGGTAACTCTTGAAACATTATTTGGAAACCACTGATGAAGTTTAAACCTCTCATTTTATGAATGAAGAATGAGGTCCAGTACTCACCTTGCTAAGCAAGCCCTCTGGTAATGAAAAGGGCTGAATTATTTTAATTTTAGGGATCTTTTCCAAAAATTTACTCTACACGTCTCATCCCAACATGCACATGACTATGGTATGTGTGTAAAACCAGGTAGCATAAGTTAGCTCAGTTTTGCTAGACATTTGCATTGGTGAGAGCAATTCTGACACATGCAGAATTAATGAATTCGATCACGTTCTGCTAAATTTGAAAGCACTAAGGGGTTTGACTCCTTCAAAGAAGAAAACCATTTTAGACCTGAACTAGAATGTGTTGCTGTGCAGAGCGTTTACTCACGCCAGATGCAGGGAAGCAAGAGGGAAGTTTCCACAGTGAGTGAGGAGGAGCCGCTTCTGTGCGGGGAGAAGATGACTACAATTCATTCCATTTGCAGGAAAAGGCACCAGGTCACTAGCGTAAAGGGGGAAGTAAGGAGAAGCTGCGGATGGGGGGTTCAGGTAGAATAGTCTTTCAACTGTCTGTACTACCACACAGGCGAGTGACCTACTCAGAAACCAGTGCGAGAAAGAAAGCAATGAAAGCTTCAGAGCAACTCTGTCGAAGGCTTTTATTTTATTTTATCTTTAGTTCTTATACTTTTTAATTGAGTTTCATAATATCTGACTTTATTTATTTTAAATTAAGTTTATTGGGACATTTTAGGTAGACATAAAGATCCTATTCATCACAGGGAATTTGTACCTACCCATGATGTATTTTGATTCCTCTTCTTTCTCCCAATCCCCTCTCCTCCCTTCAACCTCTCTTTTTACAAAGGTTTGTCTCTATTTTATCCTTTTTTCTTCTTTTTTTTTTGACTTTTCCCTTTCTTCCTTTCCTCCTTCCCTCACTCTCATTCCTCCTTCCTTTTGAACAACTTCTTCCCATTTCATAATATCTATTGTACATTTTGGTCCTTATTTAATATCAAATTTCTCTCCCATCTGCAAGATCTGTCTGTGTGGCCCAGTATCCCTGTGCCCTCCCTTTAGAGAGTTTAACTAAGATGGGTGACATTATACTCAAGCTCAGGAGAAACCAGGACAATGATACCAGACAAGGATTAATGAATAAGGGATTTGCTTTTATTTAGATGCTTTAAGTTCTTTAGGTCTTATTCCAAATTGTGCTTCATTTTTTAACTTAAAAACTGGTAGTCATGTTTTGTTCTTTTAATATTAATGTTTTAAATTTTAAAAAATTCTTGGAGTCTTGTGATACCAGAAGTAAAAAGAGTTGCTATCATTTTTCTTTTATATTATTAAGGCTGGAGGGGGGTATCTACATTTTCAGAGTATGTAGGCAACAATAGAACATTAATATTAACTAAGATTAGCTATTGGGTCTAGAAAAAAATAATTAACTTCTCGCAAAGCTAGAGTGTGGGATAGATCTCATTCTTCTAATTGCACCTAACATTATATCCCTTCATTCTATGACTGGAACTTGGAGAAGATTTGGGATTTGATCTTCATTAAGGTCATGTCTCTTTGTATATATTTGTATACGTATGATTTTACGTATCAAAATATATACAAAAGCTGTGCTGCTATGTGCATAGGATGAACTGTGGAGGTGTTTTCTTTGCAGTAGAAATATTAACAAGTATTCAACTCCCAAGATTTTGGGGTTGGGAGGCAGGAGATGGTTAGAGTGAAGGTATATAGTCCAATGTGCTTGCTAAGCAAAGGATGTCAAGTTCTGCTTTTTCCCTGGCTGTTATCTGTTGTTGTGCAAAGTTGGAAGCCAAGAAACAAAGGACTGGCCTACCAAAAGCTTTAAATTCTGAGACATTTGGTCCAAGGTTCTACTCTGACCATTCTACATTCACAGTGTATTGATAATTACTATCAGAGTGAGACATTTTCCTCAAAAATCCATACTTGGGATCACCAGTCAGAATAGGGAACCAGATGTTAACACAAACTTAAGGACACAGGGTCAATTAAAAGTTTCTCTTTCTGTCCATGGAGTATAATAAAAATATCCATTTCTTGTTCCCTTTGGAATCTCTGACCTTAAAATTATTAATGGCTGGGTGGAAGTCTGTCTGGTAAGCAAGGAGTGTTCATTATATTTGCCATGCTGAGACTTTCTTCTTCATTGCCTTAATAATAGGGGATCTAAGCCAAACCATTAGTCTGACTTCTGACCCCCTTGGTTTATAGACATTCCAAGTCAAACCCTGGTTTTCTCTGCCCACTGTTAGGGAGGTGGGATCTCTTGGGGAGCCCAATGTGAACCTGGAGCCTAAGCCAACCCAGCTAGGCAGGCACATCAAACTGTAGCACTGATGGGAAACAGCAGCTTAGACAAACAAGGTCAAGAGATGGGAGTTCTTGCCTCTCCTGTAGGAGTGAACTGGAAAGGCTTGAAAGGAGCTTCAGCTCCAGATTCTGCTCCAAGAAGAGGAGGAAGATGCGGCAGCTATGAGCCCAGGCTGGGAAAGCAGACTCCATAGTGATCACAGCTATTCACCAGCCAGCATATAAAATAACAAAGCTTGAATTAACACTGCCAAGTTTGCTCCATGTTCATATTTGCAGGAAGAGCCCCTCTGTGGAGAAAGGGAAGGGTATCTTGGTAGTCAGCTACACGGATGTGCAACCCGAATTCAGGGAGAATTCTCTTATTCAAGATATTTATTGAATACCTACCAAGTGCTAGATATTCTCCCGGGCATGATCAATATAATAATGTGCAAATAGATTATCTGCCTTCATGGAATTTATATCTAATGGAAAAAGCCAATATTAATCTATTTAATGTATTAACATACAATTAAAACCTGAAAATTTTGGTGGGCAGAAATCCATTCAATATGTGTTTTTACAGGAGGGCCTGGTCTGATAAAAAAAATCCCATACCTCTCCCTTCTATGCCCCTGTGCACTTCTTGGAATAGCCTTCTGCTTTTCTTTCTTTTCTCTTGAATTATATGTTCCCTAATAGTGTTTACTTAAGAATTTCTTATTAAACAACAGCAAGGACTTTTCCTCTAAATAAAGTGAAACAAAGTCTTTTACTTCCCATGATCACAAGCTGGGAGATCTCCACTTCATTTTAACCAGGCTGCACAAGAGTACCTACTTACAGAGGAACGGAAAAATTGCTCTGCGTTATGGCACAAAAGAGACTGAGGTGGGGGAGAGAGATTCTAAGGCTTGTATGGAGGCCTCAGAGTTAGTCACTGGTACCAAATTCCAGAAAACTTGGACTGGAGCTGTAACCCAGCTGGAGCACATGAAGAGTTGGCAGGAGATTTCAAGCTTCTCCAGGGAAGCAGATACACGGATCAGTTTTAGGGACTGGGTCGTCTCCCAAACAGTAATCAGATTCCTGTCTTGTGTCCCACAATCCCACAGGTGTAAACCACATGAACAAATATGTGCTTGGGGTGAGGGTAGGGGCGGTGGGGAGGTGATGACAGCTCTGAATTCATAATGCATCATCTCAGGTGGCAGCTGTGCATCTGTTACATATTTTGAAACCTCCCTCCCCTACCAGTAGAGCTATTTCAGCAGATAATATCTAGGACTGATTAAGAAAAAGTCATATGTTACCCAATGTCCTGAAATGGCTCAAGAAGATAGATAAGGGGAAGGCGTTGGGGTTGAAACTTGTATTTTACTTCCTGACTTTCAAAATCACTTGGAAACTGGACTTAATTAGTGGGAACTGGTCCTCTATGTGGGAGCTCTGGGACGGGCACTTTGGGCCCCTGCTTCCCCCAAGCTCCCTCTCAAGGAGAGGGATTTGAACAGTCGCAGCCTGTGGGGCTCCTACAAAGTACTTCCAGCCCGAATGTGGCTAAAAGCAATAATCCCAACACGTTTTGCAGGAAGAAAAATTATGCTGGGAACAGCCAGTCAAGCATTTGCTGAGTTTTAGTAGGAGGTGTGAAAAATGTGTAACTCTCCTCAGGGTCATCCTCACTGGCCTCACTGCTAGCCACAGCGTGTGGGAAGTGGGGTGGAGGCATCGCCAAGCTAACATCCATCTTTCTGTGGCCCCATTAATCTCTCCTTTTCCTGAAAACCAACTTATCTTACAATTGGTTTAAAACCTCCCAGGGCTGCAAATAGGACTTGACAGACCCTGTGCTAATTAGAAAAAGACTATCTGTCCCTCAGGGTGGGAGACTTGCAGAAAGACGCCCCCTCTGGGCAGACCAATCGGAGATGAGGAGCTTTCTTTCAGACAGATGTAGGCTGGAGCCAGGGCTCACCACTCAGCAGCTATGGGGAGGCTGGATTCCAGGTCTCCCTGAGCATCCTCAGCTGGACCTCACTGCACCAGCAGCCATGGTGACAAACATCCTGTGTGCCTCCCAAAGTTGGCTCTGAGCAGTCTCTGGTATGGAATGAGCCAAGTCCCCTTGCTGATGCCTGCATTCTCAACCCTTTGTGCACAGGACTGAGCACTCAGAATCTCCCCAGAGATGTGGATGAAGATGGAAACGGACCCAACAATGAACTGCAACAACACCGACTTCAGTTGCACTGTCCTACTTAATGATCTTGTTCCTGGCTCTTTGCACACAGGTTTTGGATACAAACACATGCTAGATACTGTACTCTCTCCCATAATACTACCACTCCCAACATTTTTATTCTACTTGTGAGGTGATCTGCATGTTTTTTCCTGATATTGAGGACATTTTGTCTTTTTTTTCTGTTAAATTAGTTTAAGTTGCTTCTGGTATTCATAAGCCATTTCATTAAATCTTTTTTTTGTTTGTTTACATTGCTTTAAGACTTTACCTGTCCATAAAAATAACTATAATAATAATAGTTTATTGATCAGAGGTTATTATCACAGGTTTCATGATATTGATATTATTATTATTGTTTTAGTGTTATTAATGAAGCTAAAATTAACTAATCAGCCAAAGGCACATAGCTAATGAACAGTGAAGCCAGGATTTGAGCCTAAGTAATCTGGCTCTAGAAATCACATACATAACCATCATGCTGCATTATCTTCACCTATTCATGAATTCTCTGTCCACCCTGTATCCATTCCTCCGTTTAGTTGACCTACAAACAGATATTGAAAACCACACACCACTCGCATGCAAGGTGTTCAGGGCGAAGTCATGGTGAGCTACATGTTCTTAAAATAAAGCCAAGTTTAAGATACCAAATAGGCAGACAAGGATTCAGGCAATTCAGGTTCACACAGTGTTACATGGATTTGTCTTAGAAGCCTGTTTTGCCAATAATGTCCTATTTAGGAACTTTCCTTTCCCATTGCTCCTGCCATATTTATAGCATATCACTGTCTGCTGGCCATGGATGATCAGAATGGACTAGACATATGACCCACAGCCTACCAATACCATGGATACCAAACCTCCAGTTAATTCTTACAGGGAATTTGAACTAGGTACATAGTGGAGGTAGAGCCTTGAACTTGAAGGAAAGGGCAGAGTTGGCACTGGAGCAGACACACGAGGTAAGGAAGCCCTGACCTAGCAAAGGTTCTGACATGGGCCTGACTTTGGTGGCCTACTGACCAGGAAGGACCTGCCTTACTGCTGGACACAGCCTCTGGGTTAAGAGAAATGAGATATGATGTTGTTAAAAATAGCCCAAAATATAACAAATAATTCTCACAAGCCACAAGAATAGCAGTCTGATGACTGTGTTGTAATTAATGGTTGTAATACATGAGGGTCTGGGGCCTACAAGTAGATGTCTGACACAGCACAGGAGGACAATGCCTTCAGACAGTTCTTTTTTTCCAAAGTGTCCAAATACATAAAGCTGATGAAAAGACATCATGTTGTGAATAAATGTTAAAGTGGCTGGTGGGTGCTGGAGTTGTGTGATTTGAAGGCTTTGCGTTAGGAGTTTTTGATCAGAAGAGTGAAGAATAGACTGGCAGCGAGCTTGTTATCTACATCTAGTTAGTCTTTGAGGTTGATGTGAACTCCTGTTCTTTATCATTCAGTTGGAAGATCGTCCGAACATTCCAGAAGACACAGTTGGCTTTAACATTTATTTAGCATGATTTGAGCCATGCAATCTCAAATAATGGATTCTAACACCATTCTTAGCCTCAATTTGATTCTTAGAGTTTCCACCCTGGAAATAGTCGCCTAATATTTATTGAAATGTTGAATTTAATTGAAATACCATAACTATAATGAAGTAATTGGTTACCAGAATTATTACAGAATAAGATCAGAATGTTGCTAGATAGTAGGAGAAAAGCCTCATTTTTCTTCAGAGAAGTTCTAGGCACAATATTTATTTAAGCAAAAGAATAGATTAAAAAATACAACTGTGTTTTTTATACCTCATATCTAAAAACATAAATAGACCATGGTCTTTGCCATTCAACAGAATTGGCTTGAATGAATACTAGAATTCTAGAATTCTAGTTTATTATGATTGATAGATAGATATGATAGATAGATAGATTATGATTGATTGATAGATGCTACATAAATTCCCTTAGTGTTAGTTTCTAAAATAAAAGAAGCCACTTCTTAGAATGGTTCTGTATATCACAGAAGAGAACATGGGGTAGGCTGTGAGGTTCAGTGATGGGTCTACATAGGCACAAAATACACACTCAATTAAATAAACAAATGCAAGGTATTCACCTCCTGTTTTCTTATCTGAAAATTACTTGACCATCTTTGACAGGGTTTTTTTTGTTTTTTTTTTTTTTTTGTACTGGGGATTGAACTCACAACTTTGCACTTGCCAGGCAGATGCTTATGCCACTGAGCTAAATCCCCAGCCCCTTTGACAGGTTTTTGAGGGACCAAATGAAATAATACAATAAGGAGCCTTCACACTCAATGTGGTCATTAAATATAAATGATCTGAAACGGAAGACCTGAAGTGTAAGAAATGGGACAAAATCAAAACCTGAGAAGTAGGTAGAAGGAGCATTTTCTATCCCTTTTTAAATTTGAAAGACAAACCAAAACAAAAAACCAATTTTACAGCACAGTCAATGCACAGGGGAGCTCAGCGGTAACAACAGAGAAGCAGGAGCTGTGTGGCGCGGGGTTTCCAGGGACACCGGGCTCTGGCACCGATCCATCCAGGTGCTCGGGCGGCTGAGTCAGGAGCCGGGACCCCTCCCGTGTGTCAGAATTCTCTCTCTGTGTCGTTCTGCCCACAGGGACTACATAGACTTTGTCTGTATAATTTGTTCTTTATAGTAAATATTATTTTAGTGTTGCCTACCAAAGCAAGTCCAAGAGAGAGACATTCCAATATCCGATCTTAACATTTCTCCTTTTCTGTAATGAGGCTATTAGTGATTTTATTTATACACTCGTTTACCTATTTTAATTTGCGTGGTGCACAGTTTGAGTGTTTCCTTCAGTATTTGAAATAGACCCATAAGAAAAAGATACATATAGGAAGAGACTATTGAAATAAATGTTAAAAATATGTTGGATATAGAAATTTTTAGAGAATTGATAAATGGAGCTAAATATTTTAGAATATGTGGAAGTGTCAGCATCATAAATCACAATGAAAATACTGTTGTTTATAAGGTTCTTCAATTTTGCATTTTAGTTAGTGCATCATTATGTGATGTTTATTTACTTTCCTAATACTATCTTTTTACTTAAGAGACCAAGAATTAACATTCATAAGATTTACAGCTGCTACAGCAGATATGTACAAAGAATGAAGGAAATTTTTAAAAATAGGGTAGGTAAATCATGAAAGAAGGAAACATCATAGTAAAGAGTAACTTGTTATTTATTATTGTCTGTCTAAAAATGAGTCATTAAATAATGGTGGTGACATTGTCTACTGACTATATGAAACAATCTAGACATTAGAATGTAGAAAATGTTCAACAGCTTTGATCTAATCAAGCACTAAACAGACGCCAGGCAGAGTGATAAAAAGCATTATCTCCCCGTCTCCAGAGCTGTGCTGGCTAAGGTAGCTATGTGTACTATTTAAATTTATATTTATTAACACTAAATAATTATTAAAAGTTTAGTTCCTTGCCTTAGCCACATTAGGTGTCTACCAAAATCAGAGAACAGAATTCAAGAAAAAGAGTTTCGTTTCATTGCTTTTTTATTAAATTATGAGAAGCAGTTGGGTAATAAAAAACCACAGACAGCTATATGTGGGTTACACTTGGACTTGAATTCTGGCTCTGTGACTGATCCATGACATGACCTTGACTTATTCAAGTTATAGCCTCTTAACCTCAGTTTGCTCTTCTATAAAATGAATATATCTACACTGCTAGTAAAGATTGCTATGAGATGATGTAAGTTATCGAGGTGTCTGATACATAGAAAATGATGGTGGTAGTTGTGGTAAGGGGGGAGGAGAAGGTTCAAATTCTGTCCTCAAAAAGCCTCTAATATGATTATTACAGTACTTTGATCATCTTCCATAATAAAATATGTTTTTAGTATCATGACTCTAATACAAACCTCCCCTTCTCAACCTTCTTCTACCATCTCCATGATATGAATTTCTTCATCAATGCCATGCACGTAGGCCATGGCCCTACTAATCTCCATTTTGTCAGGACAACTCTGAAGGCTTTTGAATAACTTGTAAGTCTTCAAGACACTGCACCCCAAGAGTTAAAAGTTGTAATGAGACTCAAACCTAAAGCTGGTTTACCCGTGAGAGGGCATCTCTGAATGACAGAGTCTGATCTCTGGCAGAAACTTTAACTACTCATCAGACACCGGGAATAGTTTGAGGCCTTGAGCAAAACTGCTGTTCCTAACACGACCTCTAATCACATCATCTCTTTTCCTGAATCCTTTCGGAAAAGACACTGCTTAAAACTGCCCATGCTATTAGAAGGGCCAAAGCGGCCCGCTCCTTCAGAGACCCAGACACTTGCACTTGTTCTGTTTTTTCTATCTCACTAACCATTTGCAACATCTGGATAAGTAGCTGAAATGCAGCATCTCTTCCTGTCTTGGGGCTGAGCCTCCCATAGACCATGGGGTCAAGTATTCTGCTTAATTCCACGGCCCACTCTGCTGTGTCTTGAATCAGTGCTGTCATTTCTCCAGTCTGAGGGCCAATACCAGGCTGGGCAGTAGGTCTGCTACAAGCAGGCTTTGCCTTGGGTATACATGACTCATAAATCATATCTTTATAACAGTAATAACATTCCCTGTCATCCAGCAGGTGCATTGCCTAGTGGTTTGTAATCTGTCTGGACAGTCAGGCCCCTGCCAAATGCATATTTGTGGACTCTTGTAGTGCACATATCACTGCCAATATTTTTTCTTTCTTTCTCAAGCAGACTTTTTTCTTCTTGCCAAAGCCAGCATTAGAGACGTGCAAATGATGACTGAACCATCCAATTGCTTGCTGAGAATTTCACTATAGCTCTCCACGACTTTCTACATTGTTGAGTAATTATTGAAGTACTGTCAAAGAATTTTCAGTGGCAGAGAAAAGAAACTTTCATTGTCTAAGCATGTGCCATACTCCAAGCCCTGTGCTAGCTGCCTCACTGGTGATATCTTTTCTAATCTCCCCTCGATTCTCATGAGGTAGGTAGTATCTTTAACTCCACTTCATAGAAAAGGAAAAGGAGGCTATAAGAATTTCAAGGCTACTACTAAGTCTAGTTTTTGAGCTGTGATTATAGACACAGTGATAACAGACACTATCACTTTTAGTCCCTCTAGCTGTCCAGTAAGATAAACACTAGTCACATATGTCTAAATTCAAATGAATTCAAAGCAAATAAAATTTAAAACTGAGTTTCTCAATCATTAGCAACATGTCCAGCAATCAACAGTGTCATGTGTCTAGTGGCTACTGTCTCAGATTATGTAGGACATCATCATCATGACTGAAAACTCTTGATCAGTGCTGCCCTAAAGCAATGTATATAAGATTGGTATAGGTGTGTGTATATCATAATACCCATATTTCAGGTGAGAAAATGGAGGCTTTGATTGGCTATACAACTTGCTGAATAAAGATAACAGAGCTAGTAAATTTGATCCAGGCTTGAATACGGTTCTAGAAGATTTACTCTTAGCTCTGTCCTGTATACTCAGTGACTGACCAAAGGTTCTCCAGCTGGTAAATGACCACATGAATTCTTCTTGAGACTGTTGTAGTCTCTCAGTAGTCCTTTTCCAGCAAGCTTTATCCCCAGTGCTAGGGACGCAACACACATTCCTGGCACTGTCTTACTCCAGTTTCACTCCTTCCCCCTACTGGATATCAGAGGTCTTTTAAGGATCTCTTGCCTCTGCACAAGCCCATCACCCATTCACTATCACAGTGCATTCCTGTTGTATGGCTTCCCCATCTGCCCTGGCCAGCTGTGAGGACTGGTGTGCTTATTCCTGGAGACTCCCCCAGAGTCTCTAGTATTTACTCTGCATGATCTTGTAGGCTGACTCACTCCCGAATAGTAGTCTGAGTCTGAGACTCTGGCATGTCCCAGAGGAGAAGAAGGATGCAGACCAAAATGGTTTTTCATCTGCTGGTATGCAAAGCTCTTTTGCTGGCTCAGGACCCCAGACCTCCTCTGTGGTCCAGAGAGGGGCAAGGTAGGGGGCCAGTTTTCTTCTCTACTTTCAGTCTTGAGTCTCTGATTCTTTTCTCAGCAAGACTGAATGGAGCCAGAAGTTCCACTTACTTCAAGAGCTTAACGCTCACTGAGATATAGATGTTTCTGTGATTAGAGTTGACAGAGAATGTGCAGCAGAAGCAGCAGGGCATACTGAGTGACACTGGCCTAGCAAGGTTCCACTCCGGGCAGTTTGGGCAGAGTAACTAACACTTCATCGGTCCTTACTGTGTGTCAGGGTCTTCGATGAGTGATTCAGAGACATTATTTCACTGACTGTGAAGTCCTTATACTGCACTTACTGTGATTTGTAACCCTGCTTCATGGACTAGAAAATCAAGGCATAGAAAAATAATCTGTTTACAGTAACATGACTATTTGGAAATCAATTCAAATTAATATTTTTAACTATGTCATTTGCCTTTTCTTTTTGCTCTAATTCTATGAGTAAAAACATCATTATTTATGATTGACTAGTGAGAAAAAAATTCTGTTAGACATTAAGAATCATTGTCTGAGATACAGGTAATAAGTGGCTACACTGGAGATCACCAAAATAATATGAATATGTATTGACTTATTCTTGAAAGTCCAATTTTAAACAGCTTGACTTGAAAATATGTATTTTAAGAATAACACAGGAAGAGTTTTTGTGATGTTTAAATCACTCTGTAAATTTAAGGTAACCTTTTTATGTGACAAACTCCTAATTATGTTAAAAATTATTTTTAGCATATTTTTGAAGTTAGAACCACCTACAACTTTTACTCTTGTAAGTATTCAAAATACAGGAAACAAAAATAACCTATCAGTAAAGATCAAGTTAGGATGCATTAATAAAACAAACAATGTGGCTTAAACTCAGTAGAAATTTACTTTTTTTCTCATGTGTAACAGAAATTTAAAGGCTAAGTCCAAGGTTGGGCATGGTGGCACACACCTGCATTCCCAGCACTTGGGAGGTTGAGGCAGGAGAATAGCTGCAAGTTCAAGGCCAGCCTGGGCTACAAAGTGAGTTCTAGGCCAGCCTGAACTGCATAGTGAAACCTTGTCTGAAACACACACACACACCCCTAAAAAAAAAATGTGAAGTCCAGAGTCAGTATGGGTGCATCTTTTGTTGCTCTCTCTTTCACGGACTAAGATGAAGGCATGCTCAAGGCTGTTTGATGAAGAAAAAAGAAAGACAAGATATCTTCCCTATTAAGATTGCCTTGTTTCTGTTAACAGCCATGTGTTAGTCATCATTTCATCACTGTGACAAGATAACTGAGAAAATCGTCTTAAAGGAGGAAAGATCTTTTGGTTCATGGTTTCAGATGTTTTAGTTCATATTCTGCTGGTTTCGTTGCTTTTAGGCCTGTGCTAAACAGAAACATCATGGTGGAAAGGTGTGTCAGCGGGAGGGTGCTCACTTTCGTGGAGACCATATTTCCTTTCTGCTTTTTTCTGCGCAAACCTCTGCCCCTTTGAATGTGTTCCCTCATTCAGGGTAGATCTCCCCCATAGTTTGCTGCTCCGCATAGTGATCATCTCTGGAAACGTCCTCACATATGCACCAAGCAGTGTGTTTTACTAATTTCCTAGGTTTCTCTCAGTTCGATCAGTTTGAAAATACGATCAAACATCACAACCTTTATATCACTGGGAGCCTGGGAAATGGATTCTTTTGGCCATGTGGGACTATGTCCAGCTGAAGACTAGAGGTCTGTTTCTAAGGAAAAATGGGAAAATAAATGTGGGCTGGGCAACCAGACATGAAGACTGCTATTTACAATAGCCTAGAAATAATTGTGCTAATCTACTAGGCAATTTAAAATATCACCCATAGCCTTTAGCTCACTTTTCAGCCTGATATTTATGGATAGACCAAGAGAAAATAGTCTTCAATACTGCACAGAATGATTTTTTTTTTATTCTTCGTATCTCAGACAAACAACAAAATCACAAGATGCTTTTCCTTTTCCTTATTCATAATCACAACAGGCATTTGCAAAGCTATACCCCTTTAATGATGAACCTGGGAAATTACGTTATGCTCCTACTTCCTAATCTGTGAGATATACCCCAGCTTCTGGTGTCTGGATTACTAGCATTAGACTTTGGTCTGGCAGGATTTGACACTGGGTGAAATGTTAACTCCAGAGAAGGCTATCACCTTAAACCATAACTAGGAACAGAAATATTTCTAATACAGAATACAGAATACATTTCTTACACTTCATTGTAAGAAAATGCTTAGTTAAAACATCAATTAGTTTACTTAAAACATCAACTGAAGCTCATTTTTCTCATCTTGCATGTAAGGAAGTTGGCAGCTCAGTTAGACCAACCATAAAAACCCTTTCATCCCTGAATTCTAACATCCCTTAGTCTATAAGAGAGGACCTAGGAGAGTCATAGCATGGGTGGTGGGACAAGAATCAAAAGCCTGGGACTTAAAGGGAAGTTTTAAGAGGCCTGAACTCCTTATGATTTTTGTCAAGGCTCAAATTTCTCTCTCTAAATATGGGTTAAGTCATGCATCCAGGAAAGGAGAGAGGGTATATTCTTTCTTTCCTCTGACCTGTGGTAATTCTTGGAGAATCACCACGCCTGAGCATTCCCTGTGTGTGAGCAGGATGAGGAACACACTTCAGAGCTTCCTTTTGGGTCTCCCTATACACCTCTGCCTGATTCCCCTTAATCTACATCTCCGCCATTTCTTGCTGCACCCTTATCTCTGAATATTCTCCAGAGTTTTATAATTCATCCTTTTTTTCCTTCTGACTCAATCCAGTCTCATTTGCCCATGTTATCCAAATACATACATCTCTGTATTACATCTGTTGTGGTCCACATTCATAAAGTAAGCTTCACAGATGTTTCAAAATAACCCACCTACAAGTTAACTCACTCTTTCACCATAAAATATACTTATCTTCCAATATTTCAGTTTCAAAATTCTACTCCATTATCAACAGTTTAGCCCTGAAATCTGAGAGTCATTTGAGACTTCTCCCTGTACCAATCACTTGTGTATCACTGGAACAAAATATCCTACATCTACGACTTAAAAGAGGACAGGTTTGTTTGGCTCACAATTTCAGAGGGTTTAGTAGATTGTTGGTCAGCGCCAAGACAGACAGGCTTAGTAAAGGAAAGCTGCTCATGTCATGGTGACCAGGAAACAGAAAGAAAATGGATAGGAGCTGGGTACAAGAATACATACTTCTGTGTCATGCCCTGAGTAACCCACATTTTCTGGCCAAGCCCCACCTCAACTAGTACAGACAGCTATGAACTTATCAGTGGACTAATCCACTGATGAGTATAGTGCTCCCAAGACCAAATCACCTTCCAAAATTCTTATCTCTGAGCACAGCATATTAGGGGGACATTTTAGATCTAAACCATAACATTTTATTCCTGGGCTCCAAAAGGCTCAGGTTCACCTCTTTGTGCAGAATGCATTTAGTCTACCTCTAAGAACTGGCAAAGTCTTAACAGTTCCAGCATTGCTGACAATGTCAAGTTCAAATTCAAAAGTCTCCTCAGAGAGTCAAGGCAAAATCTTAACTGTGAGCTCCAGTAAAAATTAAATAATGTTAAATAGCTCCAACATACAATGGCACAGAGTAAACATTCCCATTCTAAAAGGAAGAACATGGAAATAGAAAAAAAAATCAGACCAAAGAAAGACTAAAACCCAACAAAGCACACATTAAATTCTGTGGCTCATTGTCCAGCACCTATGACAGGTTGTGGTGAGATATGAGCTCCAAAGAGCTTATCCAACTCCATCCCTGTGGCCTTGTAGCTCACATGGTTTCTCTTGGGAGATTCTTGCCTGACCTTCCAGTCTTTCCAGTAAAATCTTTGTGGAAGTTTCCCACAACTTTTGCATGTGCTTGCTTTGGAAACCATCTGCGCATAGATGATCTCAGGGTCTGACACCAGCAGGAGCAGTAGTCTGGCTCTGTTAATGTTATGTTTTGTGTTCAGATGCCCCCCGCTCAAGCCGCAAGCAATTATGGATGTGGCTGAATCCAGCATTCATGATTGGTTTATTGCCTAGCACTGGGATTGGTGGTGTGAGTGCTACACGTGCCCAGAGGAGGAGCTGCCATACAGTTTAAGGGCAGGAAGAAGGTGTGTCTTTTTTTCCTTTTTTTGCATGGTTTGCTTTTGCTGTTTTGCGGGGACCATGAATGGTGGTACTGCCATGCCACCCTGCCTTGAAGCCAGCTGAGTATGGACTGAAACCTCCAAAATTGTTTGTAAGAAATAAACCTTCTCTTCCCTAATTTTGGGCATCAGGTATTTTGTCTCAAACAGCGAATGACTGCAGCAGTCTTTGAGGTCCTACATGGCTAAACTCTGGGGAACACTTTTTTATGTGTCCCTGAATGAACAGACATTCTAGGGACTCTCTTCTCAAAAGTTTTACAGTTTTTCACCCTTGAGTCTACGATCGGTATGATTTTGCTCCTTTTTAAATGCACTCAAGTCATCTATATTCTTGTCTCTGTATAAAATGCTTGACAACTTTTTAAAGTTAATCTTTTCAGGAAGCATGCTCCCCTATGCCCTAGTTTTTCAGGTACTCCCCTTCTGGCCAAGCTTCACATCTACAATTTGCTCCTGATGCTTCCTGTAAAGCTGGATGAAAGCATTCAGCAGTACCCATCCCACAGCCTGAAAGGTAGGGTGACTTAAAATGTCACTGGTGAGTCCTCTTGGCTTTGCTACTCACCAGAGTGATCCCCATTTTACCATTTCTCTCCTTATCATTACCTCTGTCCAAATCTAAGTCAAAGACTTTCAATAAGAGACTTCTAATAGGGCTTTCTGTTTTCTGTGCACAACAGCCAGAATGAACTTTCAGTAATAGAATCAAAACATGTCATTGTCCTTGTTTAAAATCACCCAATCACACCTCATCACATTGGAGACTAACAGAAACTATGTTCCCTATCAGAGTCTGTAAGACCCTGCTGCCTACTTCTTGCCTAGGCTCTTCCACTGTCTCCATCTTCCACCAGGCTCTAGCCACACTGACCATCTTTCTGTCCCTAAACCAGACCAGCATGCTTCTGCATCAGACCTGACCACTTTCTAGGTCTTGGTCTAGAATTCTGCTTCCCCCAGATTAGTACATGACCAATTGCTTCTCCCTATTCTTCGGTCAGATATCCTCTTCTCAGAGGCCACTGTCTAAATAGCACCTTACCTTAATAGCCCCAATTCCATTATTACCCTTTTCAGCTTTACTACTTTTATTAGTTCCTCAGATTAATCACTATCTGAAATTACCTTTTTTTCAGTACTAAGGATCAAACTCAGGACCTTCTCACTGAGGTACATCCCTAGCCCTTTTTATTTATTTTATTTTGAGACAAGATCTTGCTAAATCACTAAGTTTCCCAGGCTGGCTTCAAACTTGAGATCTTTCCTCCTCAGCCTCCCAGAATATGGGAATTAGAGGTACACGCCACCACATTTAGCTTGAAATGGTTTTTATTCATTAATCTACTCAATTACTTTTTATTGCAACCCCCCTTCCCAGCAACTAGAATATAAGGTCCTCAAGAATAGGGATCCTATCTGCTGAATACTGCTGAGGGCACTTTGCTTGGAACAATCCTTGGTCTGCAGAAGAAGCTCAACAAATAGTTATCAAATGCATAAATGTGTGAGGAATTGATGATTGAAAGGATTAATGGAAACTTTGGCCTACGCAAGTTTTTCAACCGCAGTGAAACTCAGACTAAAACCGTAGTAAATATTTTGTGACAGCCTTGCCCATAATGCCCCACTTCCTAAAAAACCTGACTTCACTGGAAAATAATCACCTTGAACACTAGAGAGAGATCAAAGCTGTCATCCCCCCGCCACCCTATCTTTGGCCTATTTAACATCACTCAGCTTTTGCTCTGTGGCTACTCTGTTAGCCAGGTTAGACAAAGTTAGGCTAATTGGCATATATATATATATATATATATATATATATATATATATATATATTACTGGAGATTGAACTCATGACCTTGCACTTGCCAAGCAGGTACTTAAGCTACTAAGCTAAATCCCTGGCCCATGGGGTTGGTATTTTTGATCTCTAGTTTTCAAGCCTATCTTCCAGTTAGGTCTTATTTCCAAGGACACATGGTGAATAGACCCAGAATAATTTCAAAATTCCATTTAGTATATCCTTTGCAGGTTGGATGGCTCACATCCTAATGTATGACCCTATTATTTTGATCAGAGCATAGAATTTTTTCACATTGTAGCTCCTTCAAATCTGCTAGTTAGTTCTGAATTTGACTTTGCTGGGAAATTACTTGGATGATGTTTTATCATAACACAAATGTGTTTTATGTTTTTGTGCATGCATATGTACATATATGTATATATAAATAAATCTATTTTAAGATATTAGATGTGCACATGCATATGTATATTTAAAATACTCCATGAATTACTTTATGATATTAATGCAGTAAGACCAACAACAGAGGCCACCGTATAAGAATTTTTAAAAATTGCTTTTTACTTTAGTGTTACCTCTGAAGAACATTTTCAGCAAAACGAAATACTTCTAAAAAGAGTGATATAGTAGATCCAATAACAGTAGTGAAACTCAAAATGGTCACTCTAAGTAAAAGAAATCAGTCAAAAAAGAGTATGCATTATATGATTCCATTGATATAAAATTCAAAAGTGAACAAAACTGATTCATGGATGACAGAAATTAGGAGAGAGGTTATTGTGACAAGACTTGACTACGAAAGGCTTGAGCAATTGCCAGGTACAAAGGGCAGATAGTGGGGCATATACACAAATGCGTATGTCCATGACAAAACTTTATCAATCCCTACACTTACGCTTTCTGAAAGTTACTCTGCGAGTTATGCCTCAAGCTGTACCTTACCCAATCAACCCATAATGCACTAACGTTAGCCCTTTAGCCACATGGAAACCAGAAGCTAGAAGGGCTCTGCCACAGACTTTTAGGCAAAAGTATTTTTTTAAGATTTGGCATCAGCTTCTCTGCTAGCAAAAATGTCTTGGAAATGTCAGGAGATGGTGGTTCGGCGTGTGTAGTTGTGCCCTGCCTGTTAAAAGGAAATGTCTACCTAAGCCTTTGCATTTACTTACTCCCTTCCCTGTAGCTCTCAAGTACAATGGTGACTGTAAGCTACAATAAAAAGGTCATTTTCTTCTTTCAGCAACAGTAACACAAGTGGCTACATTTCCTGATTCTGGATTAAGTTCAAGATTTCAAATACAACTGGACTCGTTTCTGATTAGAAAGTTTGATATTTATCATAGACTTCCCTGTCTTCCATAACCAGTGTGAGAACGATTGCAACAAAGTACCCTGAAAGGGACCATTCTTTTATCTAACAATTAACCCCATCTGGGTAAATAATACGGCACGGTGCACTTGAGCCAGTGCTGTCGGGCTCTGAGTTCAGAACTCAACACGGCTTCAAAGCGGTGTCCATGAGACGATGACAAGATGCTACAGAAATGGCTTTTTATGTGGAATATAATGCGCATCTAGGGTTACACAGTACAGTAATGAGGAGAAGAGGGCTGTAAAGACAGAGGGGATAGAGTGTCTGGAAGTACTTACCTGAGGGAAACACAATCTTGGTTTAGCTCAGGCCCTTAGGCCAAGAAGCACAGTATATAGTCTAAAAATTCGAATATTTGAAAACAATATGAGCAAGGGTTGTAAGGTTTCCATCACAGGCAAATAAAAACAAAATTCCCTGGCAGTCACCAGAGCAGCCAGGAGTTGGGATGCTTCTGAAAACCTGAGCTTCGGTCCCACTTTTATCAGATAATTTCATTATACAAAGGGGCATATGTCTTTTAAAAGTATCAAACAGCACATTAGACCCATGAAAGCCCGTCAGTCAACAAATCCTTTTGATAAAGATCAATCACTCCCTGAATAAGAGGAAAACATAGTCCAGGTCAATCTGTCAGCAAACGCATTCAAAAATCTATACTCTGAATTGAGACAAGGAACTCTAATAAACTGAGATTACTTTCCAAGAAAATATTTGGGTATCCCTACAAGCCCTGGCCCCACACCTGACTGCATTTGGCATCCCCAGGAAGAATGGGCTGAGTGACGCAGAGAGGTGTGCGGGCATCTTCGGTTACTTCTGAGAATCAGGTCTCACCTGACTTCCACCCACCTGTATTGCTTTTAGTAAATGTCACAGGGCTGGAAATAAATGGGGGAACTAGCTTGAGACTTGGTCAGCTCCAATTTCTCCAGTGGATTTCCCATTGTAATGGGGTAGTCTGAAGACCACAGGAGAAACCCCAGGCCTGGGACGTGCTTCAACAGCAAACTGTTTGCAAGCCCCCACCCCAACAAAAAGAACTTGTGCAAACTACTTTGTGTCAGTTATGGATGTCTCTAGAGAGATTGTGAAGAAAATAAAACAAGGAGAAAGTAGTTTGGGTCATCTTTATGACTTAGGCAAAGTGACTATTTTTGTCAGTTAATTGAGGTGACAGCTCTCTCTCCAGGGGGTTGAGATGTTAACGCTTGCTGACCGCCTATTGTATGAAGTTTGCAGCTTGCAACCATTATCTCATTTACTCATGGGCCAGTGCTGCAAGGCAGGTGTCATTACCCCATTACACATGGTGTAGTGAGTAGCTAGCATCTCCTACTCAAGACATTTACCTAGGGCTGGGGATTTAGCTCAGTGGCTTAAGTGCCTACCTGGCAAGCACAAGGTCGTGAGTTTGATCCCCGGTACCAAAAAAAAAAAAAAAAAAAGACATTTACTTAATGTTGCACCATGTCCTGTGTGTCAGACCTGTCCACCAGAGTGGCTACAGGCTTCCCATAAATTTCATGGTCCAGGGCCACCTACCCACCTCAGTGTCTGGGCTGACATCTGGATCTTTTTGCCATATAATCTAATGGGCCAGCTCGAGATGTCAGCCAGGTGAGGACAGATGGGGGGAGGAGCAGAGAGGCCTGTTTAGGCCAGGCACCTGGGAAAATTGAGGGTCTAGATAGTGTAGACCAAAGTCCACGTACCCAGTTCAGAAACATATCAGCACAATAATCTCCATCCAGGTAGCCAGAAATGTCTACTTTCTGCTGGTAAGAAGCCAGAGGAGAAAAGCAGAGTAGGAGGCAGAGATCTATGTTGGGGTCAAATAGATTGGTCACACTAGCTTGCTATCCAGCCTCTATGATGACCTAGATTTTGAAAAACATGGCCTCAATAGGTCTCTGCCTCCATGGCAATGGTGGGGTGTGGGCAAAGCAATCTCCCCAGGGAAAGTTAGTTTCATCATGTGTAGAGTCAGGGCGATGGCACCACCTGATGGAAGAAATGTGAAGACAGATGAGAAGAACACACAGGAAACCCTGAGCCAGGGGCTGTAAGGCGATCAGCCCTCAGAAATCTCAGACCTCTCCATTTCTCTCTTTAACTTCTTCAACAAGAACCCGTTCCACAGTGACATTGGCCCTGATACAAGAAAATAAATCTTGCTCAGTTGAGGTGAGGAATTTGGGCAGAAGGTGTGATGCAGCCTTCAGTGGAGGCAGTTCTAAGCAGAAGCCCCTTCCCCGGTTCCTTCATGCTTGGGCAGTCAGGATGGTCATTTCGATCATTGTGCTTTCCTATAGTCACTTTGTGTAACAGCACACAGCAGAGCTCTGATAGATAAAAGCTTCCCATGGTATCTTTCTAGGCCCCAACCTTAAACCCAGCAGTCGCCTGTGGCCCACCCAGGAAAAACACACCCACCCCCTTCATGCCCCACTCACCAGCCCCTCATCTCAGTGTTCTGGTCATCTTCCCTTGGTCTCAGCCTGCATTCCAAGATGGCTTTTCAGTGGCATGTTTACGTTAAGTGCATGACCTCATCAACCCAAGACTACAGAAGCGTTAGGGTGAGAGGACATGCACATGAAAGTAGAGAACTGCTTCTTATAAATGAAAAATGTGGTCTTTTCACCTTTTTTTCCTTATTTTGTAGAAAAGTGTTTGAATTCGGAGTCTTTGGTCTACCATTATCCTTAAGTGGCTGTGGTAAATTGGAGACATCAGGTTTCTATTAGTAAAATACAGAGATATGAGATACCATCTCTGAAGTTCTTTCTAGTCAAGCATTACATAAGTCTGTTATTCCTTTCATGGAGGTATCATCCATCATTAAAGGAATTGAAAGAAGCAAAAATAAGCTCTAGAAGGCTGATAAGTGTTGGCACTAAGAGCACGGGTTTCAAGACGAAAGCCTGTTGCTAAGCCAACATGCTCTTAAGGGGTATCCTTTCCTGTTTTGAGCCTTCTCTTCTCCAACTATAAAAGGATAATTCTTATCAGGTAACTGTTAAGGATTCTTCAAATTACAACATTCTGCAACAGACTCAGTAAACTTTCATTCTAAGGCAAAACCCAGGTTTCAGAACCTTTGCCAGATGTGGAACTATAAACTGTAGCAGGGATGGTTTTCTTGAAAACTCCTTAATAGTTCTGGTAGACAACCCAGGGACCTCTTGGCATGTGTTCCTATAAGGGGACCCCAGTGACCTTTGGTGTGAGCTGCCACTTTGTATCTTTTGGTTGTGGGGTGGATGTGTAGAGTTTTTATGGTTTTACAGGAAAAGTTTTCTCTGGACTACCTGCCTCTGACGTACAAAGCCATATTTAATCTCCTCCATTTGGTCCTCTGTTCTCCTTCCATGATTTTACTGGACTTGAATATTCATTGGGAATTTGTCTGGGTCTGATTCTCATATATTCATATTCTCATGCAAATATCTACCTAGATCTGATATTCATCTCTTTACTATTCCCTCCACCCTCAACATTCTCACTCCCTGTCTTATTTTACCAGTCTGTACATTATTTCATCAATTTAGAAGAAAATATTTAAATTCACACAAGAGATGGTAGAAAATGCCAAAGTTTGCTCTGTTGCTGATTGTTATCGTGAAGGTGTTTTTGGAGAATAAAATGAGATAATATGTGTAAAAGAGTTTTAGGATCAGACAAATAGAATAGCTTAGATACTACATGAATAAGTCATCATTACCATCACTATATTTTAGAGGAGAACTTTAGCACAGGTATATTCTTCCCTTTCAAAACCTCAATTCAGAATTATAGAGTATTATGGAAATTCTTGCTGACTGTAAATTACAATTCATAGAGGAAATGCATTCATAAAATAAAAAGCAACTCGTCAATAAAGAAAATTTAAAAATCAATCAGTACACGTGCATATGTAATAGTCTGAAAATTGGAGGAGCGACAAGATTCCGCAAAGTCATCGTATTTGGAGTTCACAGGTTTCACGTCCTGAACCCGTGCTCACCCTTGCACGGCGCCACCTGCTAAGCCACCACAGCACGGCTCATTACACGCGGCTTCTGCCAGTCTCAAAGGAGCCTCCTGAGCCTCGGGTTCCTCAGGTTAAAAATGGGGCCTCAAGTAGATGTCATCTCTGTCCCTCTCTTTGCGGACAGGTATGAATGGCATGAGTGGAGTGGTCACCTAGTTTAGGGGAAGAAGCAGAGCGGAGTGGAACAGAGTGAACGTGAAACTGCTATACCAGTAAGGTCAGGCCTGGGGAAAGTTGCTTACAACTCTCATCTCACTTTTCATATTTTCGAAGTGGAAATAAACTCACCCACTTCTCGAGTTCTTCCTGAGGATGTGATGAGCTAGCCTCGCTCACAAGGCCAAGCACATAGAGAAAATGGTTGGTAAGTGCTAGCTCTCTTCCCTTGCTCTCGTGTTACAGAATCTGTGGAACTCTGGGCCTCACCCTCCTGGACATTCTGGCTTGTGATGTGCTCATCTGCATGCAGTCAAGGTGGGAGGACAAAGAAGTGCAATCGATGTCCTGGGGGAGAGTCCCAGAGGGACTTGAAGATTGAATTCAGAAGTTAGAATCTTTAGTGAAAGAGGGAGGAAAAAACCAGGGAAGTCATGGCCACACAGGCACCTGTGGCCCTCTGCTGTTCTACAAGCCTAACCTAGTTTGCTTGATGAATCCCTTTGAATGTGAAGGTTGCAGAGATTTGGGAAGTGAAAGCAAAGTAGATTCATTCCAGCAGAGTTTTAAAGCATTTCAACTTCATATCCAAGCAGCTTTTATTTAGGAACTTCACTTGATTTCTAAAATAATATACCTAATTTGTAGGCATAAAGCAGCAGAAAAAAAAAAAAAGACCACATTAGATGTTTTTTGAGCTGAGCAGGCATAAGCTGCCTGGTATGCACAGGCATTTGCTTTGAACTAGTGAAAAAGACAAAAAAAAAAAAAAGTTCAGTGGAAAATAATTTAGCAAGTTTTGAAACATCTGTCTCTACGGTAGTAGCATGCCCTTTTAAGTAGACATCCTATGATCTAATATACCTATCTTATGTGTTTGGAAGGTGCCTGAAATAACACACAGGGGTCTTGTTTTCTATCAAATCTTGACCTTTCCATAGAACTACAGTAGAATTAATAGCCGCTAACAGGTCAGAATGCACTTGACTAATAAAATATAGTGTAGCATGTATGACGAACAATTGCAGCTATGTGTCTACTGAAGTGTCTCACTTTAAGAAAAAAAGTTCTGACAAATCCAGCATTGCTTTCAGGAAAACAGTGTGGCACATTCAATCAGGGTTACTAGGATGTTAAAACACAGCAGCATTCAAAAGAAGTGTGACTATAGACCCCAACCAGGTGTCCTAATATACCAGACAGAAATTCAATGATCTTTTTCTTTTTTTGAGGTTGATATGATCCTACTATTTTTTTTCTCTGTGATTCCAAGAGGAAATGCTTATAATTATTGGCTCTCCATGTAATGATTATCACATTTTTTATTTCAGAGCAAACACCCCTGGAAACATTCCTTGTGGTAACCTGAAACCTCTCATTTGTGCAAGATTCTGATTGATTTTAACAGAACAAAGGGACAATTGCATCTCATTTGAAACCCAGATGAGGCACTCCATATTTCATTTTAAATTGGGAGTGATCATGGTTGGGTGGTCAATACTTCAAGGGGAAAGGGGGGAAAAAACAACAATATTGGACAATGCTAGTATACAGTGGCTATTTTTCTGGGCTGGAACTGGTTAACTAAGAAATGAAAAGTCATCCTCTGGTAGCCTGAACAGGAATCTACAGTCTGCAAACACTTACTCCCATCAACACTGCTCCAAGGAGGTGCCGAAATGCAGGGTCCCTCATTTTGATCTGTGTCTGTCCTGGTATGAATTAACAGAGGGGAACAGGAAACGGATCGACACTGTTCGTAAGTAAGGAAGCCAATCAGGAGGGGGGTCCTTCTGCTTTCAATCAAGAGCGAGGGTACAATCTGAGGCGTCATCAGTGCATCTCAACCATCGGTAAACCCCAGGCTTCTGCAGGGAGCTGGGATTCTTTATGGATGGAATTACACATTTTGTGAGTGAAAAGTATTCCTCATAGGGAAAACCTGTTAGCTTACAGCAAAAATATGGGCAGAAGGAAACAAATGGAATTGGTGATTTGGACACTAGACCTGACAGAGAATCATTAAAATCACCAATGTCATATTCTTATTAAGAGTGAAATTTTGCCCAATTTTTAATGTTGAATGCCCAGGAAGAAAAAAGTGAAACACAAAACCAAACTAAACCAAACCAAACCAAGCCAAAGTGCATTGTCTTTCACAGAGGCCTTTAGAATACAAGAACTTACAAGAAATTTACTCCTTGTCACTGAATTAATTGCGTTGTAGTAAGCTTTGCTTGCAATATTAAGGACACTGATCCTTGCTTTGTTCGGTAGCTAACATTAAGAGTTGGGAACTAATTTGCTTAATTTCAATTTACTAATCCAATAAACTTCCCTGTTTACTTTACTTGCTCGGCAGGCTTTTGAAAACCAGGCATTTAAGCCACTTCCTACTCCAGGAAAGATTTATATGTGGGCAGTTGTTCTTAATCAGAGAAAGGATCGACTTGTCCCAAGGTGGAAGTGGTGGAAGATGCTTCTAAGCACGGTGAGAAGTAGGAAACTGGAAAACTGCCAGCTTCCCCTGGGTCACATCTTCAACTGTGGCCGCAGGGCTCCATTTGAAGGACATTTCTTCAAACTAAGAACCACCCATATGTAAATAGGAATACCAAACAAGAAGACATTACTTTATGTTATTTTCTACTTTATTAGCTACATCTCAGCTTTTCTCCTTTTGTGCAAATCAATGGAAGTTGCCCATATTTTAAAGAATGTGTAGGATATGAGCAATTTCTTGGCATCTTGTTTCCGTTCACCAATCTGATATTTTAGTACTACAGCATTAGCCATCTTGTTGCCATACATCAGGTATATTTTTGAAACTGTATTATTATTTCTTAAACAACTGTCTATTTGTGAAAAAGACATATGATTAAATTTACTGAGAAGCAACATGTATGTGCCCATCAGAGTAGAGAGGAGTATGATTTCATCAATCTATTTCTCAGGGCTTAGCCTAATGGCCTTCTGATGCATATTGGGAACTGAACAAATAGCTAGCACAGGAATGAATTGTGTACAGTGCTAATATGACACTCAACCGGCTCAAAACAGATGCTTCATACACCGATAAAACATAACAGAGTCTGAATGAAGCCAAAACTGCATTTAAAAATTATTCCTACCAAGTCTTCAGGAATATTTATTATTTATTTATGAATATTTATGCAAAATCAGTGGACTATTTGTTTCTTGACAAGTTCTGAGCCCTAGTTTCCACCATTTGCATCTATGACACAGGCCCGGGGGTGGGATTCTGCATTATTTCCTTACATTTTGTTTGTTTTCATTTTTTATGAAGAGAATGTTTCTCATGTAGTCCAAATGAAGGGTGGTCTTTTTCATTTCCAACTAATCATAACAGTATGATTGGAGAAGAATACCCAGGCAGGTTTTACTTTATGGACCGAAAGATCAGTCCAACATAAAGAAGAAATTTCGTGATTCTGGGACCACAAAGTTGTGGGGAAACTCTTGGATGAAAGTCATAACCCAGAGGAGAAGGATGAAAGGAATTTAAAGGTGAATTTGGGGACTTGGGAAATTTAATACTGTGATTTGGTATCAGATTTAAATTCTTTCCAAAGCCACTGTGAAATGAAGGAGAGGGAGGGGTTACTTACAGAAAATTGAATGCCATTGAAACTATATGTAAGCATTTATCACTTCTTTTTACCATACAATTTAAAATAAGCTATTTCTCCACATTAGTTATTGTATTTCATTGAACTACATGTTCTAAAAATATTAAAAGACTTATGTTTGGTACTGAAGGTAAATATATATAAATTGTAGGGTCAAAAGGAGTCATTGTATTATAATTTTGTAAACTGGCAGATCCAGCACAATTTGAGAATATAAAATACCATGAAGCTATGAGTTGATTCAATTCCTCCACAGCAGAAAATAATCAGATATATCAAGAAATAAATTCCTACATGAGTAGCTGGATAGATGGTTTGAGCATGAGCACCCTTTCATGGCCTGGATACTTCTGCAGTTGCGTGCGTTTTGAAGATTGTTGCTCATATTCCCAATGGGAGAACCAAGAGGTAGAGAAGATAAAGGAAACTTACTGCATAGTAATACAAATACCTTCGACAAAGTGACTGGTAACGAGTGCTTATTTTCTCAAAAGCTACACAACGTGTAATATGTTTGTCCCCAGCACTTCCAGTTGGCCATAGTAATCATTCAGGACTGACTGAGCTGCTAGTTTCACTGAGAACCCTGAGAAGGAACAATGGAACTACATGATTGTCACCCTGGTCTTCATCTTCCCACAGTTTAAGCCATTAGGGGTTGTGCTTCTTGTAGCGGCTCCTGGTGGCAAGGCAGCTATTGGGTGTGAAACTGCACAGTTCCAAAGTTAAACTGAGGCTTGAATCCTTGCCTTGCGTGCTTCTAAAGCCTTCATGCCATTATCTTAACATGGACATTGCACACTAACTTTCCTGGCTTACTATAAGGTAAAATGGGAAAAGTGTGGAGAGGCTGGCTTATTAAGCACTCAATGCCTGGTAACCCAGGATCATCCATTTAAATTCTCAGGAATTTCACCTTAACAGTTTATTTGATAAACTCTCAATCAAATGAGTATCAAGTTTATGCTACATTATTCTAGGAAAATTAAAAAATAAGACAAGCAATGAAAAATGTTTATGAAGTTTTCTAAATTAATTTTATTTAGTTTTTGATATTCACTATGAATTCTTTCTGCATGCTCATATTTATGGTGAGTCACATTTTGATGAAATGTTTTAATAATTTCAACTTGATTGATTTATTTAATGATATGTTTTCTATCAATGAATGGCTCACACATTTAAAAATATAGAGGATTATGCTAAATTTAATAAATTTTTTCCAAGATAGATCATTTGACCAGAAGATTAAAATTCTTTTCTTTCTCTTTAAACTTAAGGTTTCCCATTGGAGTAGTTTGTTGGTCTATTTTGTTTTTACTATGACTCCTCTCCAGTTGTTTCAGTATCTTCTCTAAGCACACCCATCAATCTGACTTCAACTCTTTGTTTTCTGTCTTCCATACTTAGCAGTTTCTTTGAATGTTTTTGGAAGGAATTGTTGAACCCAGGACCCCGTGGGTATGCTAGGAAAATGACACACCACTGAGCTACATCCCCAACCTCCCATCTTTTGGTTTGTTTTAGACAAAGTGCATCTAAGTTACCCAGGCTGACCTCAACCTTGAGGTCCTCTTGCCTCAGCCTCCTCAAACTTGAGTAGCCTGTATTATAGGTATGCACCAATGTGCCTGGGGAATTATTTCAGTCTTTATCCTTTGTAATTTCAGATTTTTCTTCACTGGATTGCCAGTTTTTATTCCTGCTTTGCCCCCATTGGTAGAGGTCTTAAATCTACTTACAAATAAACTTACATGCTTTTCTGAATTGAATTAGTTATAGGCTACGATGGAACACAGAATTCAGAGTACAGTACCTCCTGTTAAAGGGATAAGCCCATGTCAATGTAAATGAATAAATGAATGGATAAATAAAACTCAAGAGTTTAGGAAAAGTAGATACTTTTCTCTTATACACCATTCCTCACTTAGCATAGTGTGGATATAGAATGACAACTGTCAACGCATCTCCAGTGCCAGGCCCTGCTCACGGGCCACACCATTCTTTATCATGGATGAAGTATGAACCATCAGACGCTTTTTTCACAGTTCTCTCAGTAGCTACATTTAATCAGCTGGAATCAGTAGCTGATGAGTAATGTATTTGCCATTGGAAACCTATCAAAGCATTTTTTAAATTCAACAACACCAAAATACTGTCATTTTTCTGGGATGGTATGTGATGCAAAACTTTTAATTTAAGCTTTCAGTGGAATTTTTGAGGACCCAATCTGTTCTGTTTGCCAGAACTAACTTACTTTTCGCAATTTTCCTGGGTTTCACTTTAGAGGGTAGGCAATGATTAGCATCTCCATAATTACTGTACTGATTGCATCCCTGCAATTGAGTTTGATCTAACCTTGGATATTAATACTATCAGTACAGTGATTTTTTAGTTTCCTCTTCAGTCTTTTCTTTCCAGAACAATTGCTCTGTGAGGCAATGTAGAAAGCCATTCATACACATCATGAGTATTGAGTATTTGATATTAAATAAATACATGGAGAGGTAGGAGACACAGCCACAAATACTGGAGGAAACACTGCATTTGTGGACACATTTGATAACTTGTAACAGTCATTTTGAGTATTAATTATACATATTTCCTCTAAAACATCTTATTTAACATCTGTGACACCCCTATAAAGGTGATCTAATTATTATTTCCATTTGATAGGTGAGAATATGGAAGCCCAGAAAAATCTAAGTGACTTGTCAAAGGTCACACAGCCGTTAGATGCCACGCCTGGATTTAACCCAAATCTATCTGGTTTCAGAATCCCCTCTTCTTAACCACTGTGCTTTCTGCCTGGGTTGTCAATGAAAATACTTTCTTCAGTGAAAACAAACTGAAGATTTTCTTTTAAGGCATTAAGCCAATAATAATGTCCTTCCATATAACAAGTCAACTTCTGCTGTGAAAATGGACAGTCAGACTGACATATATGTTAAGACAGACAGACAGACAGACAGACAGACACACACACACACACACACACACACACACACACAAGCACTGCAGCAAAGGAAGCCCTGAACAGAAACATAAAAGAGAACAAAGAAAGCCTACAGCGAGTGGTTTCATACTTTACATTGAAAACAGATTACAAACGTGTGTGTGTGGTCAGTTCACCTCTGTGGCCCCTACCCGCAAGGCGCTTTTGTCTGTTTTTTTACTCTAGGAGGGAATTTGGGGAATTCCCCCATCCCCATGAAACTGTTAACATCAGAAAGGTTTTGACTATGTTTTTCCTAGGGGTCCTTAAGACCTAGCACAGTGGCTGGTACACAGCAGGCACTGGATAAATGTTTGCTGTAGGCACAAAAGCTTAAATGCAAAGGATGGAAAGGATAAGAGAAAGGGGAGAGAAAGATGGATAGTGGAAACAACAGGAAGGAAAGGAAGAAATATGATGTCCCTTAACACCGTATCGTAGTGTGGTGTCACAGTGGACCCTTACTGTCTGTGATTCCTTCTGTCTGCTTCTACAGATCTACCTGTTTGAACCCTCATCTATCATGGACTTCCAAACTCCCATGTGCCTCTTCCTCTGGAATTTTCTCCTTCCATCATGTTCTCAGCTAAAGACCTGCTATTATTCACTGTCACTTTTCTGGGATGGGATAATAGGAGAAGGTTTGGCCTCCTTGATCTTTGCCAAGTTGTCTGTCTCTCTTAGTGTTAGTATACTCTGGATGTTAGACCAAGAAACTGACACCCTAAGGACTCTAGTCAGAGAACTACCTCTATCTAAACTCAATAATCACTAGGACCCAGTGGTCAGTCTTAGAAACCTCAACCAAAGGGACCTATCTACCTCAAAGTGGTATCATGCTACCTAAGAGTCCCAGCCCAGCTGTGGCTTCTTCTGGCTATTTTCTGGCCTACACAAGACCATCTGTGATTCTTCATCCTTAATGAATTACTTTTACCTTGAAAACAAGGCATTCTGCTTTCCAGACAGACCTGAAACTTATATCTGAAGTACAGCTTTGATTTCACCATCAGCCACCGAAGCCTTCAAACTGTCTGCCACTGCATTTCTTCCTGCATGTTCTCTCTCTCTAATGACATCTACTTGCTCAAGTAATATTCTTGACTTCTCATCACATCCCTAATCCACCATCAATCTTTCAGCTCCTTTCAGCTCTACACTCTATATGTATTCCAAATCTGGCCTCTTTTTCACAAGGTCAGATCACAATACTTCTCTGATCAAAACACAGTAGTTTTTCTCCTCACATTCAGAACAAAATCCAAAGTGCTTAACTTGTCCTGTAGATTTCTCATATGCTGGCCTCCGGTTACCTCCTGTCTTAGTTACTTTTTTGTGCTGGACAAAATCCAAAAACTCAAAATTAAAGAAGGAAAGGTTTATTTAGTGCACAGTTTATAGAGGTTTCAGTCTATAATTGGCTGGCTCTAAAGCAGGGTGGCATATGGTAGAGGGGTAATGGTTCATAGTGGCAGAAGACAGAAAAAGCAACAAGAGGGAGAGAGACAAACCTCTTTCTATCACTTACAGTGTATGCAGGCTACCTGCCCTAGGGTGGTGTTGCACTGTACTCTTAATCACATCATTAGACTGTGACTCAATCACAAACTCTGGATTCAGCTGCCTCCAAGAAGCCTGTGGCCCATGACCACATGGGGCTTTGGAGGAGCATCCAGATATAAACCATAACACCTCGCTAACATAATCCCTACCACTGTCCTACACACTCACTCTGATCTACTATAAAGGGTGCTTGCTATCTGGGAACATTCCAGAACCTTCCACCCAAGGTCCCTAGAGAGGTGTTTGTTCTTTTCTCTGTGGGGAGTGTTCTTCTTGATGTTGACCCATAGCAGTATTCTCCTTCCTCTGAGTCTGTGGTTACCTCCTCAGGATCTTCCGTTCCCTCATCCCACTGCCTCCTACACAGTACTCGGCATCTGGTATGTTGGCTATGTATAGGTTCCCGTGCTGGGTGTGCACTATCCCTTCACTAGAGACTAGTGTTGGGTGCTAGGCCAGCACAACGCAGTGTCAGATGCAGAGGATGTGTTCAACAGATCTTTGCTGAGTAAGTGAAAGAATAAATGCCTGGAGAGCTTCCTTGTGGGACTGGATGGAGGGCTGGGGGAGGGGGCATTTCAGAGCATCAGAGTCCAGATCTAACCTAGAAAAAGATGAAGTTGGCAGCTCTTTTTACTAATGGTGCATCCCCATGCTGCTCTTCTGCCTCTGGCCTGAGCCCCCACTGGCTACAATAGACTTTGCTGATCAAACTATGGTTTAGAGAGTAGAAACTTAAATCTCCTCATCTGTACCATTGGCCTTTCTCTGCATCTTGGGCCTGAGATTCCTCCCTAAAACTAACACCTCTGTGCAGTCCTGAATAAGAGTTCCCTCTTCCAAGTAGGCTTGGTAAAGTTAAACTGAGGCATAATGATTAGGCCAAGGTCATACAGGTAATTGGGCAAGAAATGTGGTTTAAAATGTAGACCATATCCCTTCCTCTTTTGGGTGTTGGCTATTAGAAACATTATTCTTGGAAATGGTCCATGTTTCATGGATGTTTCTTTCAAACATAAACGAAAAGAGTCCTTTAAAAACAGACTGGTTAACTTTCCAAAGCTGTGGTCATAGTGTGTGATAGGACAGCTGAGTTTAAGTGATCAGAGCATTAGCAAGGCTCCCTTTGGGTTTCTCTGACTGCTTCCCTCTGTTTGCAGACATAATATTCAATTTCTCCAAAACATCTCTAGTTACCAAAAGTCAATTTTGTGGGAAAATTGTGACGATGGTCAAACAAAGAGTTAATGCAACCAAAACAAAAATTCCAGTTTGAAATATTTTTACAACGTTCTTTACACTAGAGAGCAGCAGAGAAAAAACAGCATTTTAAGTGCTGCTCTTTTTCCCATTAGGTTGTCTGCTTTTACAGGTGGCAAGTTTCAGCAAGATCTGAAGGCCAAAGGCCCATGCTGAGCTGGTCTGCAGCAGAAAGGCTTGACCTGCCTGACCTCCTGCCCATGCCTACAACATAATCACTCACAAAATAGATACTAAAATAATGTTAGCAGCCGCCTGGCCTAAACTAATAAAATCGAGCACGTTGAGAGTTAAGGCAGAAAGCCTGTCCTTAACTCACCCCCTCGGGCCTCCGCATTGCCTCTTCCCTGGCCTAAATTAACAGAGCTCAAACCAAATGGCTTTTTGCATCGCCTGCTTTTCCTGGTGTCATTCTGACAGTGTTGATTTTTTCCCCCCCTTGCAGGGCCTGACTCAGTGAGTTTAAATGCCCTTCTCTTTCTCACTCACCACATGCAAACTTTAATTAAGGCTGTCTCTACATCACACCAACAGAACTTGGGGAGAATGAAACATTTAGTCAAATCACTGAGTTCGGGGCCATAAAAGGAGGGAGAGGGGAAGGTCAGGGAAGGTTACATAAAACAGCAAAAATATTCCACGTGTTTAGACAGGTCCCTTTTCCACACATCCCCCTCCTTCAGGCTGTCAGCACCAAGCCTCTTCTTTGCATTCTAGAGAACAAACATGGCTTCCCCAAAGTCAACCTCTATTTCTCCAAAGCTTTCCTCTTTGCACACAGCTTCCTTCACGATGGCATCTCTAAGTTCATCCATGTAGCAAGGACGTTGCTGACCTTGTTATCCTCTCTCGTTCAAGGGAGATCTGAAGCTCCAAAAGTTAATGGCAACTCCACAGTCTCAAAAAAATATACATTTTTAAAAACCTAAATAATAACATTTAAAAATTGGATTACAAATTTAATGATCTACTAAACAAATAAAAGAGTAAGCAGGAAACTAAATTTGTACTTCTCAACTTAAAAATTTCAAACAATGAGTACTGGTTGAGATGGCATCCGGGTGCTAATAATACGCTCGATTGCATACACCACACTAAACAAATGAATACAATGTGGGATAAAGGGCAGAACACTAAATGTCTAAGTATATTATAAAAATCAGTGAATTGCAGTGAGTCTGCAATAGTGCTTTTCTCTAAGGAATGAAACTATGAGAAGAAAGTATATTTGCATGTACTTTTGTATTTTTCTATTGTTTGATTTTTTTTTGTATCAAGATAGGAGAGAAGCCGGGAGTAATGGTGCATTCCTATAATTCCAGCACTCTTGGAGGCTGAGGCAGGAGAATCACAAGTACAAGCCCAGAATGGGCAACTTGGTAAATTATTGAGACTATCAGAAAACAACCAAAAAAAATTAAAAATAGTTGGGGATGTAGGTCAATGGTAAAGCCCTGGGTTCATCCCTAGCAACACACACACACACACACCCATACACACCCATGTAAAAATGTGTATGCTTACAGGTATGGACTGAGAAAGAATGCAGAGAAACAAAAACGATAATGCTTTAGGCCCATGGCATTTTATTTTATTTTTTCTACCTTGTAAAAATATTTTAAATATATCATATTCAAATAATCTAAGACATAAGCTTTCAAAGAACAAAAACTTATGTTCTATAATTTTTCCATATGCATATTAACTATAGGCTTTATAGTCAGAAAAGGTATTTTCATTATGAAATTTGTAGAAGTTCCTTATATAAATTTTGGAAGATAAGGAAAATGTATTTTAAAATAAAATGTAGAAAATACATTAGATTTAGAAGATTTCCTATCAATTTGAAAGTTACTCTTGAATCACTTCTGTTATAATGTTATCTAGAAAAAGTTCACAGTGGAATATAGTTGGGGTAGATTCAGAATTTACAGTTAGAAGACTGCAGAAATGTTATAAAGTTAATTAGCATCACGTCAAATATAACACAGAGAAGAGCAGCGTATCCACCTCCTTTCAAATGGCTATTCACTGGGTTGTTATTACGCTGCGTCACACTGCAAACTCCCTGAAGCCAGTAACTTTATCGTTCTCCTTTTGCTGCCCTAAAAAAAATGCTAATGACAGAGCCTTGAACACTGTGAGCACTCAAGTTAATTTAAATAAATGAATCTTATTTTGTTGAGACAAGATCTCACTATGTAGTCCAGATTGACTCCAAACTCATGATCCTCCTTCCTCAGCCTCTTGGGGACTGGAATTAGCAGAGTAAGCCACGGCTTACTCTCAGTAAGCTTCCTAAATAAACCCTCTGTTAATGCACACGTACACATATAGGCACACGCACGCACACAGATTTTTAAAAGGAAAACAGAAAAAGGTAAGGTAAAAGATGAGAAAGAGAAAGAGGGAGCCAGAAGAAGAAGGAGGAGGAGGAGGAAGAGGAGGAAGAGGAGGAGGATGAGGAAGAGGAGGAGGACGAGGAGGAGGAAAGAAAAAGGAAGAGGAGGAGGGAAAAGAAAGGGGTGGAGAAGGAAGAAGAGGAAGAGGAGGAAGAAGAAAGGAAGTGAGAGACAAAAAGGAAAGAAAGAAGGAAGGAAATACTAGAGAGTTAGAAAAAAAAGGAGAAAGGATGAGTCAGAAATTTCCCTCGGTCTCCTTTTCCTCTCTTCTAGGATACAGCAGTCAAGCAAAACGCATGTACATGGGGTCTTTTTTCAGAGGCTGACTTCAGTAGCAGCTATGGCAACACTTTCAGAATTTATTAGCTTCTGGAAAAAAAGGATGAGACTAGAAGAGAGAGCCTACAACAACATTTATTCTGGACCATTTATTTAATCTGAAGCTGCACATCTGGTAAGGTAGCAAGTCGAAAGGCACACACAGCCTTTCAGCTATAGCAAAGCACAGATGGCTTCTTTATATATAGCAGGAATGAAAAAAGGTAATAGCTAGGTGAACTGTATTTCTTAACAGCTGAGTAAAACAGGGAGAGAAATCATGCCCTGAACCAATCGGTTGACAGATGACAAAGGGAATTACACACTTTACAAAGATTCTTCTTTTTTTCTTTTTGAAAAATGGGAGCAGAGAGGTAAAAGAGAAGGACAAAGAAAAATAACTGACTATATTTCTTTGAGGATTTTACTTCTATGTCCACTTTTATCTTTCTCTAAAATCTTAGGTAAATTCCCTTTAGCTGGACAACAGCAAAATCATGAAGGGTTTTTGAAGTAATGCTGGCTCTTATATCCAGCAGAGCTAAAGAAATCATACTCTCATCTATCTGTACATTCATCCTAAACAGAAGAGACCCAAGAGAACTCTACTTGTGTGTGGGCACATGCACATTGAGATGAGATGAGCAAGTGGGGTTTGCTGAAGGTGTTAGAATGAAATCAGGTGATGGATAATCAAGATAATCTTACATAAACTCCAACTCCTTCACAATCTGAATCCTGCTTGTTTATCTAGGCTCATACTCTATTTCTATCTTTATACTTTTATACTGACCTTCTCACTACCTTCCCAAGAAGTTTTGTTATTCCTGCTTCATGTCTTCAAACATGCTGTTCCCTCTGTGTGAAACGCTCTTCCTAGACTATCGTTATGCATAACTCAAGACCTGTTCAGGAAACACTTTTCACAACACCACCCCCAAACTTCCCAAGGAGCATTAATTGCAGAGTTAGTTGTTCCCTCCTCTGTGACCTTGCAGCTAAAGAACTATCTTCCACAGGGTTTTCCCATCTACTTATGAATATTTACACATATTTGTTTCCTGTTAGAACCTGAAATTCATAAGCACAGCAGCAGTCTTATTTTTTCCCCCAAATCTAGATGATGTGTGGCTTAAAGGAGACAATAGAGATGTATCTTGTACTCCAAATAACTACTACAAAGACAATACACGATGTGTTAATTATTGTAACTCTCCTAACCTGTTTTTGAAACTCTTTTATTGTTGTTTTTCTTTTTAAAATAGAAAAATGCATAAATAAAATGAACCATATTGAGAAGAGTTCCCTTTCAGATCCATCCAAGGTAAAGGGCTTCATGCCACATAAGCTCTTAAGATGAAAGTGTGACCATGAGAGAAATACGTTCATCTGAAATCTTGCAGAATGACAGAATGACTGCAAAAACACTGAGAAGAAAGTATGAAATCAAAGATGTGGTAGGGCATGGCACAGATAGTTTGCACTCTATAAATTAAAAAAAATGGGTTTGGGGGGGCTATAGAGTATAATGGGAAGTAAAAAGCTGTGGATTCAAATCACAGCTTGACCCCTTGAGCTTAAGTGAAATAACACATTTGCATGTGATCACAGTTGGTCATGGGCTGGGGAGAATAGCTGAATCTTTGCCATATCCTCAGCTGTAAAATGTGTCTTAACCTCTGGATAGATGTAAGTGCAGTAGTTCCTGAATGGAGACATACAATGGCATAACTCACTGCACTAATGAAGTTCTAAAAATGCAAAGTGGCCAAAGTGTAGTGGAATCCTGCTTAGGCAGAAAGTTCAAACAATCACTCTTTCAAGCTGGATCTGCTCCACTGGTTCTCTTTGGGGCGACATGGACTTAAGATGTGGGATAAATAAGATTTAAAAGGTGAATTCATCAGCTGGAAACTTGTATTCTAGCAAATGAAACTTTCTGGGAAAGATCAGGTAATATGACCTGTCAGTGCTTTGTGAAGTTTAATGAGTGCTGGAAGTTTAGAGCAAACTGTGGACATGTGTTACATGCCTGCGAGGATTCCTCATCCAGATGATATTGCTGAGGAAAATGGTGGGAATATTTCCTAGTTAATGGGAGAATTGCTTTTGTTTCCCCTGATACATAAAACGAACTTAGGGCAGACAGAGCTGACATATTGAATGAGGTTCTGCACTGCTTCAAAATGAGTTTGTGTTTACACTTCATTGTGAGATTTTTAATGGTTTGAAATGACTCAGAGGAAATTATGCAATATTTATGGAGACACGTGCTGGAAAATAAACCAGGAACCATGAGTTTAGTGTTAGAGGTAGCTTCTGAATAAGACTTCTTGTTTATTTGCAAAGTGTGCTTTGAATAATAATGAAGTAATTAGAGGTTTTGCAGCTTTGGTGATGGCTGAGTGGCTCCTATTGCACTATGAACTCCCTCTTGCCAATGAGTGTATAGATTCTTATGCAAAGAAAGAAAGACAAAATAAATGAAAGGAAGGAAGAAAAGAGAAGAGAGAAAAAGAGGGAGAGAATAAAGCAAAAAGAAGTCTCTTGAAAGGCCCTGGGACAAATCCAAAAGCATGCAGTAACTGGGAAATAGGGCCTTTGAAAGATGGATGCAAATTACTTAAGTATCACAGTTAACCAGCTTTCTTCTAAGGTAACATCCCAGTTTACATGGGAATAAGGCATGGAGCTATACAGAAAGTACCAGTCTTACTGAACAGAGTTGTCAAAGATTGGAACCTAGGCTGCTAAGATTATTTCAGTTAAGCATTAAATTGGAGGAGGGATGTCTTGGGAAGGAGGAATTCATGGAGATTATCTAAATCCAGATTCCTCTCAAATTCTTTGCTGACTCTAAACTATGAGTGTTTTAGGGGAGACTCCAAGGAAAAACCAGCAGAATGTACATCTGGAAGCTCAGATGTTGAGCACAGATATCACCAGGTGAAGTGCCAAGGAGGCAAAAGTTTGGAGTTCAAGTTCTATCATGTTAGAGTGAATTAATAAATACCTCAGGCTTTCCATTAACACCCCTGAAGAGTCATACTTAATAGTAAGAGCCACAATCAAGAACTAAATGCTGCATCTTTCTGACTAAAGGCAGAACCAAAATAAACCTTTCACAAGTAACCTTAAAACCATGAATCTATGAACACAATGTAATCAGTTGAAATTTAGCATTTACCATGACATAACTCAACACTAAAGAAAAATGACAAAATCCAGACTATCTATTGTACCTCTTTTACATTAAACACTTTGTCCAACTTAAAATAAGAAGTTATTAGATGAAAAACAAGGAAAGTGATTTATATTTTAAGAAAAACAGTCTATAAAACGAGACCCAAGAGGACACAAATGTTGACATTAACGGATAAGTACTTTAAAATCATTCTGATAAAATTGTTAAGGAATTTACGAGAAAAGATGTATTTATTGCATTAAAATATAGAAAGAAATGAAAACTCAAAAAAGAACCAGATAAAATTACCAGAACTGGGAAATAACATATTAGAAAACAAAACTCTGCCAGTGGCTTAGAGGCAATGCAGAAACTGCATTAGAAAAGAGTAGTGAACTTAAAATCAGAAAGGTATTATTCAAATCAAAACATACAGAGGAAAAAAAATGAAAATGAAGAAAAAAATTTCAGTAACCTGCAAGATGATATCAAGTTTTTATGGAATATCAGAAGGAAGGCAGAAATATATTTTAACATTCCCCAAATTTGATGAAAGCACAATTCCACTGATCCAAGAAATTAAATGAATACCAAGCAGAATAAAGAGAAAAAAGCACAACTGTGAAGATCATAATAAAATGGCTGAAAATCAAAACAATAAATCCTAAGAGAAAAAAGAAAAATTAGAGAGGAAATACTATATGCATAATGATTGACTTCACACCAGAAATCGCAGATACCAGCAGACAATGGTGCATTATCTTTAAAATACTAGAGGAGAAAGAAACAAAATTGAGAAAGAAAAAAGAAGAAATTATTATTACTACAAGTCTGTAACTAATAAAAGTATCCTTCAAAAATTAAATTGGAAGCTAGATGCAGTGGGATGTATCTGTAATCCCAGTTACTCTGCAGGTTGAGCCAGGATGATTGCAAATTCCAGAACAACCAGGGCAATTTAGGGAGAAACTGTCACAAAATAAAAAGGTCTGTGGGGCTGGATAACACCGTGGTAGCCTGAGTCTGGATTCAATTCTTGTTATGATAAAAACAAAAATTAAAATCAGGGCTGGTTGAATAGTCCATGCACATTAGGCAGACACTCTATCACAGTACCACACACAAAATTTTTTAATTAAATAAACAGTTTCAGATCAAAAGACAGAGAAAATTTATAACCCATTCTGCAGATAGAAGACAATAATACCAGATGGCAATGAGGATCTACAGGGGTAAATAAAAACACTAAAAATAGAAAATATGTTAAAAATCTAGAATACTTTTCTTTCACTGACTCTTTTAAGAAATAATTTTAATGCAAAAATAATAACAGTATATTGTGGGGTGATTGAAGAACAATATCACAAAGAATTATGGGCATGGTAATAAAATTGTTTTAATGTTCCATATATAGTTTATTGATATCTGGAATAAGCATCCCTAAAAAGCTAGTAAACAAGATTAAATGATATTAAAGAATATTTTATTCATTAAAAAAGACAAGAAAGGAAGAATCAAGAAATAAAGAATAAATAAGACAAATAGCAAATACCAAGATCGTGGAACTATCACAATCACATAATAAAAATGAAATGTCCATTCAGTCCTAAGTGTGTATATGTCTGTGACTTCAATATAACATTGTCAGCAAAAACCTACAACTAAATAGACAAATCTACAGTTATCATAGAAAGTTTTAATAACGTTTTCACAGTAATTGACAAAACAAGTAGAAAAAACATTTAGCAATGATATGCAAGATTTGCATAACACTATAACCATCTGTGCCTATTTGATACTTACAGAACACACTAATAATAGATTACACATATTTCTCTAGTAAATGTTAACTTTTTATCTCAAAGGTATTTTGGAACATTCAATAAAACTACTTTCTTGAACCACAATGAAATTTAATTAGAGTCAGTAACCATAAGATATCCAACAATTCTCCATATAGTTGGGAATTTAAAAATATATGCAAATAACTCATGTCACAAAGGAAATTTAAAAATGTTTCAAAATGAAATATAATGAAAGTATAATGAAGTATAAATCACAATTTGAGACATGAAGCTAACAGTATACTTTAAAAAATTAGGACTTTAATGCATACTTAAAAAATAATAAAAACTTTTATCAAACCAGGGTAAATGAAATCGAATTAAACCTAAGAAAAGAGATAATAAAGTTGAGACAATTACTGAATTATAAAATAGCTCCTTCTACAAACAGAGAAAATCTTCAGGTTAAAAGGGCTTCTTTGAAAGATTGATAAGTTTAGTAAAAGCTACCAAGAATAATCTAGATACAGAGAAAGAAAAAAATATATAAACCAGTAATATGTGACATCTCTATTGATATTACAGAATTCTAAAACTATTAAAGGAATCTTAAGGGCAACTTTGTCAATGAACTTGACAAAAAGATGAAATGGAAAATTACTAGAAAAATATAGCCAATACAAGAAGATACAGAAAATTTGAATGGCCTTGTACTAGTAAAGCAATTGATTTTATAATTGAAAACATTTTCCTCAAGATAGCTTTGGACCCAGATGGCTTCATTGGGGAATTCTACAGGACAATTAAAGAAAACAGTATAACATTTCAGTATCAAAAATAGAAGAGGAGTGCTGATGTTTATATGAAGATGTCCCCAGTAGACTCATATGCTCATGGACAGGGCTTGGGAAGGTGATTGCAATATGGAGGTGGTGTGGCTGACTTTCTGTTACAAGGTGGGATCTGGTTGGAAGAGACAGGTCACTGGAAGTGTGACTTGGTGTCTTGGTTACTTTTCTCTCATTGCTAAGACAAAATACTTGACACTCAAAATGAAAGAAGGAAAGGTTTATTTAGCTTACAGATTTTAGAGGATTCAGTCCATACTTAGCAGGCTCCAAGGCAAGGTAGTGTGGCTGAGAGGCAGGCATTCATGGCATCCCTAAGCAACAAGAGCAAAACGGGCAAAAGGAGAAAGCATGCCTCCTTTCTTCCTTATATTTTATGCCTACTCTCTGCCCCTGGACAGGTGCAGCACTCACATTGCCAATCCCAGGGCTAGACAATGAATCAACCAGAAATGGTAGACTCAACCACCTCCATGACTGCATGAGACATTATGGGGACACTTAGATACAAACCATAACACCTGGTACGATATATCTCCCTTTCAGGCTCCTTCTTCTCTTCTCCCTCTCTGCTTCCTGACTGCTATAACATGAGCAACCTCTGCCATCCCAATTCTGTCCTTGAGCAAACTCAGCACAGATGGAAACATGAGACTCTCCTCCTCTACCTTGTGTGAGGTACTGTGTCCCAGCGACAAGAAAATAACAAAGACAAGGAGTGAAGACTTCAACACTTATCAGCCCAGGATAATTCTTTTACAAAACCTTGAAAAGCACAACACAGGAAATAAGATTATAAGGCAGTATTTTTCATCAGCTTATATGCAAAACATCTTCAGTAACATGTTAACAAATCAAACCCTACAATATATAAACTGTGCACAACACACTATTAGGAAATCAATGTCACCAATATGCAAAAAAGAGAATTCATTAATCTACACATACAAATTCGCTTAACATTAGGCCACTCTCCACATTAAAATTAAAAAAATCATCAATTTAACTGAGACAGAAAAACAAATTTAAAAATTCAACAATTATAGCATAGAAGGAAACTTTCTCAATCGCATAAAGAACACCTATAAAAACCTACAAATAACATCATATCTCATTTGTGAAATTGATTATTTTACTTCTAACTGGGGAGAAAGATAAGGATATGTACTCTCAGTACTCTTATTCACCATTGTCCTAAAAGTCCTAACCTGACAATGAAATACAAGGAATAAAAGGTTAAAAGTAGAAAGAAAGAAAGAGAGAAAGAAAGAAAGAAAGAAAGAAAGAAAGAAAGAAAGAGGAAGAAAGAAAGAAAGAAAGAAAGAAAGAAAGAAAGAATAATTATAAACAACACACTCCAAATAAAAAAAATCATAAAGAAGTGACTAGGAGAATTAATTTAACAAAGGTACAGGATCTTGGATTAATTTACAAAATTTCACTATACTAACTAGGAAATGAAATCTTAAAAATATCATTGATGGCCAAATTAAAAATATAAAATGATTAGAAACAAATTGAAGAGAACTTTTGTAAAATCTCCACAGTGGAAATTATAAAACAAGGCAAAGTTTTTTTCAGAGACAGGAAAAATTCACTGATATATTCACTATTTCTGAGATGTTAATTTTCTTCATGTTGATCCACAGATTCAATCCAGTTCCAATCAATGTCAAAGTTAGCATTTTGGTAAATATTTTAAAGTTGATTCTAAAATTTATATAGAAATGCCAAAAAGTGAAAATAACAAAAACAATTTTGAAAAAGAATAAAGTTGTATGACCATTGGTTTCAAGAAACATTATTAAACTTCAGTAATAAAAGCAGTATGGATATATGCATGGATTAATGATACATAATAATTTAGCCAAAAGTAGATTTCCAAAATCAACAAAAGCACTAAAATAATTAAATAGAGAAAGAAAACTTTTTAACAAATGGTGATGGAACAATTGGAAAGGTATGTGGAAAAAATGACTCAATATTTGTATCACAATATACACCAAATTTAATTTGAGTTGAAGGGTGGATATAAACATAAAGGTAAAATAATAAGATTTCTACAAGAAAATTATAGGACAATGGTTTTGTGATTTTAGGCCAAGCAAAGATTTCAATAATAAATTATAGGACAATGGTTTTGTGATTTTAGGCCAAGCAAAGATTTCAATAATAAAGAAAACTGAAAAATTAAGCTTAATTAAAATAAAAACTTATTCATAAAACTTCAATCAAATTAAAAAGCTAGCCTAGAGACTGGAGAAATATTCACAATTCATATAATATAAAATATACTTAATCTCAATTGCATAAAGAAGTTCTACAATCTCTAAAATGGGATAAAAGATTCAAATAGGCATATCACTAAAGATGATACTTGGGTGGTTATCAAGCAAATTCAAATTAAAACCACAATAAGATTTAATTTCACTAGTTTTGGCTTCTTGTGTAAAATAAATCATGGACTATTAAGCTTGTGTGTCAGCATTGTGTATCAAGGTGCATCCATTTTCTTACAGATGACTCACACATCATTTTTAATGGCAGAGTAGTATTCCGTTGTGTGCAAATACATTTTGTTTATGCACTCATTTATCAATGAACGTAGAGACTGCTTCCAAGATTTAACAATTATGAATTGTGCTGCTATAAACATAGGTATGCATCTATTCCTGTAATATAAGGTCTTTAGTGCTTTCAAAAAGATACAAGAAGATTTCTCGTTTTGAATGTAATTTCTAGTTTCAGTTTTTTGAGTAATCTTCATACTGATTTCCATGTGAGTATATTGGTTCACATTCCCACCAACAATGTAGAATGGCTTCTTCAAAGCGTCATCAGCATGTGTTGTATGATTTTGATGATAGCTATTCTTCCTGGAGCAAGATGGAATCGCAGTGTTGTTTTAATTTGCATGGCCATAGATTTTGACTGTTTTTCATGGATTTACTGACCATTTCTAACATCTTCTTCTGAAAAGTGTCTTTTCATTTTTCATTGACCATTTTTTAAATTAGGTTTTTTTATTTTTCGAAGTCTAATTTTTTTGAGTTCTTTTATATATTCTAGAAACTAGCACTCTATCTAAAGAATGGCTGGCAAAATTTTTTCCCAATTTGTAGGTTGTCTCTTTGCTCCATTGGTTGTCTCATTTGCTACACAGAAGATTTTCAATCTAATATGATTCTTTTGTTGATTCTCAATACTACTTCTTGTGCTACTGGTGTTCTATTCAGAAAATCTTTGCTGGCTTTGTTCTTAATCACCAAAACTTGGAAGTAACCACGATGTTCCTTAATAACTGAATGCATAACAAACTGTGGTATATACAAACAATGGAGTCTATTCTGCAAAAGAAAGTGAGCTATCAAGGAGGATATACACACAGAGAGAGAGAGAGAGAGAGAGAGAGAGAGAGAGAGAGAGAGCATTCTGCCCAGAAAATCAGAATGTGACCATACTGGAAAAGAACAGTTTCTGCACATGTTATTACATGAAGGATCTTAGATAAAATCATTCTGGATGGGAATGGACCATAAATTTAGTGACAAGTGTTCATATAAGATAAAAAGAAGAAGACACATAGAGGTAAATGCTATGAGAAGACAGAGGTGGAGACTGGATTGATGCATCTGCAAGAAAAATAGTGCCAATGGCTTCTAGCACCAAAATAGGAGGAAAGAATTCTGCTGAAACCTTGATTTTGAACTTCCAGCCTCCAGAAACATGAGAGAATACATTTCTGTTATTTGAAAGCCCCCTGGCTTGTAGTCATTTGTTATAGCATCCATAAGAAACCAATGTACCTAGACATCATCATATTCTGGGATGATATGGTTTGTATCATAAATGTCCCTCAGAAGTCTTTACATGAAAGACTTGGTTGCCTGCTGTTGGGGTTAGTGGAGGATGGTGGGACCTTTAAGAGGTGGAGACCATGGAAAGAAGTTAGGGGATTGTAGGACCCTGGCTTTTTTCTCTCTCTGTGTCTGCTTCCTGGCTGCCAAGAGGTTAATGGCTTTGCTCAACTGTTGCTCCCCACCCTGGTGCTCTGTCTCCATGGACCCAAAGAAGTGGAGCCAGCAGACCATGGACTGAAATCTCTGAAGCTCTGAGGCAAAATAAACCCTTCTTCCTTTTAAACTGATTTTTCCAGGTATTTTGTCAGAGCAATGGAAAATTCATACCTGAGGTCACTACTCCTTATGCTGTTTCTCTTGCATACCAGAATGTTAACTGGGAGTTCATACGATCCTCAATTAGCCCAAGAAGAAGTCATTATATTTTTTCTCTTTACTGAGGCAGAAAATTGAACAATTTCTCTCATTTTACATTATTTTAATTGTAACAACAATGTAACAATGATGCAGTAAAGTAGGGATATGGAGAATTTAATCCGTTGCAGGTTGCTTTGCGTATTTATCTTCTAGTTGCACACAGATGCACACATTAGGGGAAGAGGTGTGTCTACTCGTGACTGTAGGGAATGTCATCATGGGTGGTTCCTACAGAGTACTCCATGTTAAAGGCTTATTTGGTTTTGCTGCATAGTGGTTGCATCAGGACTTTTGCTATGTGACTCTTGAAGATTGCTGATTGCACACATTTGTGATAAAGAACAGACCCTAATTTTAGCTTAGTATTTTAAAATATCTAATGTTGAGTGTTACGTGGATGGAGGAAGAATTTCTGGGATGGTTGAGGCATATAATACACAAATATAAACATCACATGTTCAAGTTCTCATGCCTCTTTGTAAAAATGCCCAGTTTGAAATAAAATTATTAGATACAGTCGATAGCTAGGAAATGTTTGATTTCATAAAAGCTAAAATCTTTTCAATTTAGAGGTAGCCACTCAACATTTTGCTTTGCAGTTGTGAGGTAACTGTGACATGTATGTCATAAATTTTCTCAATAGGTGAGAATAAAAAGTTCTTGCTTCATGAAATTTATATTTTATTGTTTTTAACGCTTTTTTTGACCCAAAGATTCATGGGCTGCCAATCAGCTGCAAGCTTTGCTATTTGCTGCTTGTGTTTTATTTTTCGATAGCAGGAAGTGAATTAATAAATCCTGAATCACTGCCTTCCAATCTGCATAATGAAGGAAGTCAGCTGTCCAGCAGGATTGTGCAATTCCGTGTGGTCTGATGTGATTATTCTGTGACTTATCCCGGATATATCATTTCAGCTGCCATCCTCTCGGTCCTGTCTTTCCTACGGTAGTCATCTCCCATAGCAATGAACCAAAGAATCAACATCAACTGTCTCATCAGCCAGGCTCACAGCCTTTGGTCTTGGCCTTAAGAGGCTTTTCTCCTACTTTATAGCTGTTCACTCTGGAGTCTGGGTTCTGGCTCTCCTATTAGGCTTGAAAACATTGACACTGGCCACTGAGAAAACTTGTCAACACTCTCAGAAAAATCAGATTGCACTTTGTGAACCAAATGGAATAAAAGGTGACTCTTCCTCTAGTCACTAATTCCATAGTACAAAAACCACTATTTTGGAATAATGTTTGAATGTCAGGAAACGTGCTAATGTTTAACTGTCATGATCTCATTTTGTCCTCACAGTGACCCTGTGGACTGTCCCCATTTAACAGAAGAGGAAAATAGAGTTTAGAGAAGTTTTGGCCAGGCAGAATTATTAAAGAGCAGGGCTTTTGACTTGAGTCTTTCTTGTTTTAAGTCTGCTCTCTAGTTACCATTTCATGGTGCATCCTCAATGTGCCAATTTAAGACCCACCTGAAACCAAATTTTTACTGCTTTTCCTTTTCTACTTTTCCTGTGCATCTGTACATAATGACCACACACATTTTACTCTGTGAGTAAACAGCAGATCAGATACATGTTTGGCCTGGAGGGAATAAAAAATGCTGTTACTGAATCTGATATTGTCATGTTGAAATTGTCAACAAATAAATGTTTCCACATAGCTTTGTAATTAATTTCTAACATTCTGCAAACAGTTCTTTATGCTCTATCTGGGAAAATGATGCATATTTCCTCAAATTTTTTGACTTGGCTTTTCTTATATATTTAGGATATTTTCTCTTTTTATTTATGCAAATTCTTTAGACAGCCCAGATTATATAGCTATTGGCTGGCATTTGACAACAGGGTTATTGATCTCTGGTTTTTCTTACAAACAGGGTGTCTTACTCTTGAGCATTTGTCTTTCTTTGCACATTTGTGAACGCTGTCTGATAGTGAAAGCAAAAACGAAGCCTTCGTTTCCTCTATAAATATTTGCGCAGTGACCTCTGACTATAGCCAGCCTGCCTGCCAACACCCCATTAGAAGTCATCCCTTTTACAATCAACTACTATCATTTGATAACCCCATGGGGTTAAAAGTACAGATGTAAGATCTTGGCGCTCCTGATGGGAATACTTCATACCCCAAGTATGTTTTCCTTTGAAAATGACATCACCACAAGGATAAATTTTTCAAATAATTTGGCCATCATGTTGTGAAAGCTTCCTTAAAAATATAAAGAAAAAAGTACACTTCGAATAATATTTTCCAGAGTCCAGAGAAGAAATAAAAATAAAAACTTCCTAACTAATTAGGTTTAGATGATCTGAGTGTGGTGAAGTAACTGAGACAGGTCAAGAATAATCATTACAAAGCCACATTAGATGATCTGAGTGTGGTGAAGTAACTGAGACAGGCCAAGAATAATCATTACAAAGCCACATTTCTATGCATCAAATGTCATGAAGTTCACAGTAAATAGACTTTTTTCTTGAAAGACAGTTTCTATATTTCTGAATTGGATCACAAAGAGGATTTAAGTTACATGAAAATTTACTACTAAATGACATGGGTTGATACTTTTATTCCCAATTTTACCCTTACCTGCCAATCACTTTTTGGTAAGGGTCACTAATGTAGCAACTTGCTTAGTTTAAAATGCTTCTTAAAATGCTTCAACAAGGCAGAAAAAAGTGACTAGTCTATGAGGACGAATTTCCTCTTTGAAGTGACAAATGGTTCTCTGTGATAGAAGTGATACCTCTGAAAAGTGAATTTTTCAAATTCTAATTTCCATGACATTGTGCGTATGTGTGTATTCCAATGTAAAGTTTTTTCATGAAGTGTAAAGCTATAAAAATTACATTAAGAGTTTATTGAGGTGCTATCATGTACCATCTTCTGGATGCAGAGATAATGCTATGCACAATAATAATAATAATAATGTCACATTTATCAAGAAATCACTGTGTGCCAGTGTGTTTCTCATTTGAATTTTCATGACAATCTTATGAGATAGAGATTGTTATCTAAACTGTGCAGATGATAAAAGAGAGGTTCAATAAAATGAAAAAAACCAAAGATGTGCAGCTAAAAGGAAATACAGTCAAAATTCAAACTTGGCTGCCTTTGGGGGCAGCCTGACCCAAAAGTTAAACCTTTTAACCACTGTTATACAAATTGCTCATGCAGAAATTATATCAGAGATCTGCAGAAAGCAGATGAACAAAAAAAGGAGTTGTCCAGCCTCCAAGTATGGGAGTCAAGGAGGACTTAAAGAATCGGTGCTAAGGCTGCTACCTGGAGTGTGAGTAGCAATCTCAGATGACTGATGTGTGAGTGATTCTGATAAAGGAAACACGGTGAATGGCGATGTGGATATGTGAACCAGTATGGACTGGTAGCCACTACAGTGGGCCGGTTACTATGGGGATGGTAGGCACATACAAATGGAAAGCTTTCTGAGTTGAGTTGGTCAGATGGGCAGAAACCAAAGAGGTAAGAACTTCACATTCTTGCCAGTGAGTGAGGTGTTTCTAAACTCCATAAGCCTATGAAGAACGTTATGCACGGCATTTACATCACCTGATTTTTATCTTAGAAAAGTAAATCTAAAGTCTGTGTGAGACCAGATTTGAAGAGGCCAAACCTAGAGACAGGAAGATAGTCAGAATGATATGAGACTCTTCAGACAAAGGACACAGAATTCTCAGTTTCAGCATTACTAACAGGAGTTTGAGTCTGAAGTCTCATATTGAAAGGTCTGGTCCCCTGTTTAGTGTTATTGGAAAATGGTGGGAGCTTTGAGAGGTGGGGCCTAGTGGGAGGTCTTTGAGTTATTAGGAGCATGCCTTTGAAGAGGATGGTGAGACCTTGGTCTCATCCCTTTTTTGAACTCCACCCCTCAGAGGAATGGATTGTTCTGTCACGAACTCCCTGCTCTAACATGCTATTTTGCAATAGGCCCCAAAGCAATGGCATTAATTGATCATGTACCCAAATCTCCAACACTATAAAGCAAAATAAAACTTTACTTTTTATAAATTGGTTATTTCAAATATTTTTATAGTGATGGGGATCTGACTAACATTGATAGAACTGAGAGGCAGGCAGGATTGAATATGAGGATGAGGAGAAGGGGAGGTCAGCGTGGCTATCAGGCCACCCGTTGAGGGTAGTTGGCAGAGCTGCTCATTTCCATGAAGAATGTAGTAGGTTTAGGGTTGGGGAGACTTTGTTCTGCTTTTAAACTCATCTCCTCACTCTATTCTTCACCCATCCCTCTCTCCTCTAAAATTCAGCATCACCTTGTGATGTAATTATTTGAATATTCATTTTGTTATAAATTGTACACATTTGTCCTCTGTACTAGACTATGAAACATGTTTGCAATTCAATAAGCTTTTGTTCAATGAGCAAATGATTAATCTTTCATGAATCAATAATTAGCATTTAAAGGAGAGGCTCTCCTTGCAATGCTTAAACATTTGTCCCTGTTCTGACTTCAAAATATTTACAATAAAATGGATCTTCTTTCGAAAAAATAAGTTAGGGGTTCAAAAACAGAAATTGTAACAACCTTCTGACTTATTTTTCAGTTTAATATTTTTATTCCCTTCAAGTGTTTCACCCAGGACATAATTACTGTATAAATTATTTTCCTATTTGTCCTATCTGGACATGTTCCAATTAGTCTATGTTCTCTTTAAGTTGTGATACTCTGTTAGCATGATCCCTATAGAATACAACATGGTCACTGCTTCTGAAGGGGAGGTAAAATAAATTATTTTGATAGCTATGTGGCTTGTATCTGGGTGTTCCCCCAACGCCTCATGCTCTCATAGGTGAGGCTTTGTAGAGGTGACTGGATCTCAGTTTTGTGAATATGGATTTAGTATGTGTGATAACTAAATTAGTCTACTGATTGGTGTGGCATAATTCTGGGTGTGGATAATGAGAAGGTTCACTTTGGATGTGGGAGGCACCAACCAATAGGCTCGTGGCCTTGACAGAATAAAGCAAAGATAATGTACATGCAGCATACAAGTACACTATTTGTTTTTATTTTAAGGCAAAAAATGTTAATGTGAGTTGCTTTTCATAAACTAAAACCTCAGTATGCAGGTTTAATTGCAGCATTGGCACTTTGTGATAAATGAGTCGGTTTTGGGTTGCAGTTTGAGTTGTCTTCTCTGGACAGTTCACCATCACTGGACTAAAGGGAAAGGTAGAAGGCAAGTTTACTGCATCCTGCCAGCCATACTCCTCTGCCAGGCCTCTCAGCCATGCTGTCCTGCCTTGGAACCAGTCAACTATGGACTGAAACTTCTACAAACTGTGAACTAAATAAACCTTTCTTCCTTTAACTTGTGGGTGTTGAGTATTTTTTCCTAGCAATGAGAAAATTAATGAAAATAATTACACTGAAACATAAATGGCAGAATTGGGTTTGGAACATTAGAAGTCTGTCGCCAGAGTTTTGAGCTTAACTACTATCCTGTAATCCTTACTATGTTACTGCAAAAGTAAATCTCTAGTAAGCATCAGATGGTACCTGATTTTAATACAATAACTAAATCATCCAGGTTACTAAGAAACTTGAGGAAGAAGGATAATCGAATAAAGTTCTTGGTTCTAATCCTGATTCTGGTGCTCACCAGCTGTAGTCTTTGGCTAGTTTTCATGAGCTTGCTGAGGATCAATTTCCTTATCTATATAATAGAAAAGTTTTTACCCCATTTATTTTTATTGTATTGGAGTATTGGCATATTTATATTAATGTAATTATAAATAAAGTAATTTAGTATTTAATATGTTTAGATTTAATAGAATAGGTGTGGTAGTTTTTATCTACCATCTTATTTGTTTTGATTTTCCTGTTTTGACCATGTGTTTTATACTACTTTACATTTTCTATCTCCTTGTTGGTTAATCAAATATATATTTATTGTTCACTTTTAAAAAAATTTTTAGTTACATACATTATTTTGTCTTACTTTAGTGTTTACCCTAGCATTTATGGTATGGCATATCAAAATCTAGTGCAAAATTTGGCCTATATTTTTTCTTTATTTCCTTAGACCTTTTAATTCAAGTTACTTTTCCCTTTGTTTGCTTTTATTATTTTGTCAGATATTTTAGTGGTATATGTATATTTGAAAGTTCAAAAGACATAATTATATCTGTTCCTACAGCAATGTACACACATATATATTTACATATAATATTTGCTTATTTAATCACATATATGTTCTTCTATTACTCTCTTTCTTTCACTTTGTTTCTTCCTTTTATCCATATGAAATCACTTTATTTCACTTGAAGGAGTTCCTTCAATATTTCCTACAGAGAAAAATTTATTGGTGATTAATATCCTTGGTTGTTTTCTGAAGATATTTTTATCTTGTCTTCACTCTTGAAGAATATTTTCATTTTTTTCCAGTTGGCCCTTTAAAGAGATTATTTGCTTTTCTTCTCATTTTAAGGAGATTACTCCATTTTCTTATAGCTTCCATCATTTCCTTTGAAATCATATGTAAGTCATTTGTCTCTTTGATATCAATTTGCTTTTAGTCTCTTTTTGATCAGTGCTTCTAAAAGTATCTTTACACATTTAATATTAGAAATTTGAAAATCACATGCCCACATATAGTCGTATATATATTTAGACTGGTTGGAGTTTGCTGAGCTTCGTGATTGCGTGAATTAATATTTTGTAGGGTTGAAAAGCTTTTAGCCATTGCTTCTGACAATCTCTGCCTCTTCTCATTTTGGAACACCATTTATACATATCTTTGAATGTTTCCTGTTTATCTTTTATGCAATAATTTTATTTTCTTCTTTTCCCTTGTGTTTCAGTTCGGGCATATTTTTATGGACTTAACTTTTAGGTCACTAATTCCTTTCATCCACTGTAACCAATCTGTTGCTAACCCCAACCAATGAGTTTTTAATTTTACCTGTCACTGTCATCTAAAATCTCAGAGATCCTTAACTCTTTTGGATTTTAGTTCATCTTCACAGTTCAGTTTTCACATTGTCTTTAAAATGCTTTAATCTGACTTTTTCATTTGTTAAAAAGGGCCATAATCTGTTTATTTTACTTACTAAAAGTGGAAATCTCTTAAGAGACCATTTTTATTAGTGAGGAAACAGATGTATTGTGCGTAATCCAGTGCTCAATAAATATTTGCTGAGTATCTTTTTAAGGAATATATATGGCATACAGCAATAGAAAATGACTATTAGTTTAAACAAACAAGGGTTCTTTCTGCTCAATTAAAAAACTCTGGCAGGCACTTACTGATATTGTTTCAGAGCTCTGTGATGTCAGTGTTGATGTCTCTGGAATCCTTTTGGCCTTTCCTGAATGCATTTCATCTCAATATTGCCATGTGGCTGCAGCTACTTTCATACTCAAAGCCAGGTGAAGGTAGATGGAAAGGACATGATGTTAAACTATGCTTTTTTAAAAAATCAGGAAAATCATAGCTGTTACAAATCTGTTAAATAAATTTGTATCTCATTTGATTTACCAGGCTGCATCATACAGACACCACCAGTAATAAGAGGATGGAAAGTTTAGTACTAACTCAAGTAAGAGTTGATTGGGACAGATATGGAGTGATTTGTGTCAAGAGAAACAGTTGTAAAGGGCAAAGATGAGGGGATGTATCAGACCTTCAGATACAAGAAACACTAAACCTACCAAGTGCATTTCAAATAATAATGTAATTATTATCTTGCACAAAAACTGTGTGAAGAAAGGTCAGAATAGCTAATTTGACAGTTCCCACTAGTCATCGCAGATCCATCTTATTTTAATCATCTTATTTTGCCATTCTCAACAGTTAAAAGTTCCACTTATGATTGGATCTTGGCATCATATATTTACACACCAGATTCCAAAGGTAATAGTAGGATTTATTCCTGCCTTAGATCCCAAGGGCCCTTGATCTATTTTCTCTCAGCTAATGGTGATGACAATTGTCAGAATAAAAACCATCCAGGTTAGTGTTACATGATTAATATCAATGGTTGGCTTTACATCAACCATTTTTAGAAAATAATGATCATATTAATGTTTATTCCCCCAAGAACCTAAGAGTGTCCCATCCTTCTCAAAAGATGTATTTGCTGTGGTACCAGTTAATACATTTTATACTCTTTAGTTAGAAAAAAATGGCAAAATAACTACTATGTTCTATAGTATTTGCTACAGAGAACAGAAGACACTCAGAAAATTCAAATAATTTGGATGTCTGGAATACAAAGGGAATGGTTGGGAGTAAAGAAGGTAGAAAACCAGAAATAGGCAAGACCATGACTTGGCCTTTTTTAAGTCGCTTGACTTAAGTTTAGACTTCCTCATAAAGTCAGTGAGGCACCATTGAACCATTTAAAACAAGAAATGTCAATTACAGTTTTCATTTTAAAACAGTCTAGTTTTACCATGGAATATGGATACGTGGAACAAGACTTAGACAAGAGTATATAATAAACACAAAATACAACTGTAAGTAATAAACTGACTTCAGTGTGACTTTTGGAAATAATAGCATTTACCCAAATTAAACCATGAAATCTTCCCAAAAACCTGGTGAGTGAAATGACAGTCAAAAAAGCAAAGCAGCATGCCCTAAATTGAAAAGCAAGTCACAGAGCTGGGATTGAGTAGCCACAGAGCTAGATACACATCTCCTGAGGCTGTGACTTTAACCACTATGTTGTAACCCTCACTGTATTATCTTATAATTAAGTTAGCGCTGATAAGTTTTACATAGAATCTGACTTCAGCACAATGGCTAAATGACTCAAGGAGATGAGACAAACTTAAGGTACCATATTAGTATAGAGTTCTTGGTTCTAATCCTAGTTCTGATGTTCACCAGCCACAGTCCTTAGCTAAGCTTCTCAAGCCCTTAAGGGTTCTTGTATAATATGGGAAGGCAAACTCTACTTTGAAAAATTGTGAAAACTGAATTAAATGATAAAATGTTTATAAAGCTTTCAACACATAAAAGACCCTCCAAATTGTTCCACCCCTTTGTTATGTTTTTTCAAATAGCAATGCCATGGTGAAGGAGACATTCTAGTTACATATTTAGACTGTTTGGAGTTTGCTGAGTTTCGTGATTGTGTGAATTAATATTTTGTATTATTGTAATATTAATATTTTGTCATATTCTAGAAGTTGAGAAATGATGTATGATTGCTAATGAGCAACAACACAGAAGACCAGCTAACGTGAGAGGGAGTTCTAAATCTAGGGGTATATGAGCTTGAGGGAAAACCATTACTTATTAGTTTTCAATAACCTTGAACTGAAACAGCCTGTGATTTAATCTTGACCATAAGCAGCAAACCTGAGTGATACCAGGAGCACCTGTGCCGCTGGCCTCCAGCAGGAATTAGGTGTTTTCACATCTCGTTTCAGTTTTTACAGAGTTTTGCACACTCATCACAATTTTGAAATTACATCAGTTATTAGATCTGCCACTAAATCTTATTATGTAAAGGATTGATCCAGTCTACATGCTTCTATCTCATCAGTTTAAAAATATTTTCATAGCTCTATTTCAATAAAAGTTGCTCCCTTTGTAATCCTATGAATTTTATTTGATGATCTAAAGCATTATTTTGGGAAGCCCTTGAGTCTCAACAACTGCCAAAGAGCTGTACTATGGGCACTCTGAAAGCGGCAGAGTGGACAGCAGAGGGATGAGGGCAGTATGAATCCCCCCAGCCGACTGTGTGAGATGCTTTGGGGAGAAAAGCCCAGTGTTCTCCTGCCTGTGATGCTGGGCAGAGCCAGGGCAGGATGCAGATGACCTGGGCCTGGCAGCTTCTGAGACTTTTTCCTGAGCATTCTTGTAAAACAGCAACCACATTGCCACATGTGCCTGGAATTTGATTTCCAGGCCAAATGTCAGGTTTTCCGTGCTAAGACTCCCTCAGGTTTTGGACCATGTTCCCCCGCTGTCAAGGTCCAGCCCTTTCAATACCGCGACCACCTGCCAGAGAGAACAGATTCATGGAATTTTGGCTGCCACTTCTGAGTCACGTCCTCAACCACAGACTTCCACCTGCAGCCTCAGGAGACCTAGTCTGCAAGGTGGCTGAGGATACAACTGTGCACCCTGCCCTTCCTTACGGGTCAGGAGATTTGGCAAAAAGGAACTAATTTTCTCCTCTCTACTCCAGAGGTATTAGCTTCTCAGAGTGAGTCTGAATTTTTCCAATCTTATCTAGAAATCATAAGTTTTTCTCAAGTGATTATTTTATTTTCTGTAATTCCAACAAGTATACCACAGGAAATGGTAGGGAGAAAGTCTTATGCAGTGAAAGGATATCATTAATTAATAGAACTCCTTTTATATGACTTTCTGAAATAAAGAGGTTGCTAACATTTTGGGGAAGTGGTAGAGCTGCTGCTCAAGGGCTGGCAAAAATGCTCTCCTGGTAAAGGGATTTCTCCCCTTCCAAATACTTCTTTTGTAAAAGTGAAGTGAATCACATTAAAACTTTGGTTTGGGGAAACAGTCCCACTTCACCCTGCTATTAGATGAAGGGAGAAGACAAATGGTCTACAGATAATGGTTTAAGACGTGTGTGTGTGTGTGTGTGTGTGTGTGCATGTGTGTGTGTGTGTGTGTGTTGCATGAATGAGAATTAAAAACAAACAAATGACAAAAAGCCCTGCTATAAGTTCTCCTCTTCATTCTTGCATCCAGGACCTGAAATTTACTTGAAAAACATTTACCTATTATTAAAAATTCTAATGCTTCCAAGAGAGGTATATAAACATCACTCAATTAATAACCTCTTTATACTATTTATCTGATCCTTTTCAGTTAAGGACCAGCTGCGTGCAAACAAAGAGACAAGTTGTATCATCAGAACTAGTAAAGAGGCTTAGGAAGTCCAAATATAATAATGATAATAGTAATAATAATAAAAGGTGGAAGGAAAGAGAGGAACCAAATTTGGAGGAAATTGGCAGATTTTTAAAGGGGGAGGTCAAAGAGCAAGTAGAGATAAAGAGAACATCCAAGTCCTAGAAAAGTGTGGAACTCATACTAGTTAGTACAAGGATATTATTGAATGAACCATTGGGAAATAGAAAAATAAAAATATCTATATGTCCATAATCCCATCCAACCTGTAATTTGAGGAAGAGCTGAGTTTTGACAAAAACTTGGAGGAATTCCTAAAATTGGTTGTTGCAAGGCTTTACTAATCTTTGAGTAACTAAGAGGATAATCATTAATGGATAACTGATTTGGTAAGAAGTTTACCTCTGTAACTGCTAGACCAAGAGAAGTGGTAATGAAGAAAACAAAGTATCTTTGTTTTTCATCATAACACAAAGCATTATTTCCATTGCAGAAAGACCAACTTGAAAATTATAAGGCAGTTAGGAAACTATTTCTCTTCCTTTGTTTACAATTTTCTCTAAAAATTAAAATCTACTCATCAGAGGTGTAATTGTGTAATTTTCAACATAACAAATGAAGAACTTTCAAATAATGCATGCATAGATAGATAAGCAGAAGTGGATTGATGAGGAAAAGCAGAGAGAATACATTAATTAAATGTTTAGTTAGAATATTGTACAATATTAGGATTGATGGGTTATTGTTCACTCAGATTAAATTCAGATTATAAGTGTAAGGAGTTATCTTTTTGTAGAATTACTAGACAAAGATAAAGTTTCATCTTTTCCTCTCTAGACTAATCTTGGTTTTTGTTATCCCCACATGCTTTGGTAGACAATACAGTGTAATATATTATCAAGAGGATTCATCACGTCTGATTTTATTTGAGATATGTGTACCAAATATTTAAATCCTCAAAATGTAGCAAATAAAAACTAAAATTTCCCAGGACATCTGTGTGTTATACCATAAAAATGCCACCGAGCACAGGAAGCAGGGCTGAAGGGATGAGAGGGGAGTGAGGAGAAACAAAAAGAATAAGATACATTCTGTACAGATACCAATTCCCTATGATGAATGTGATTATTATGAATATCTCAAGTGTACTAATAAAATCAATTCATTAAAATACAAAACTGGTGTCAATATTTTAAAATGCCTTAGAGAAAATAATTTAAGCTGACTTCATCACATTTTAATGAGTCTCACATTCCTATCTAGATGGGCTAATTGGTATCACGTTTGTGAAGAAAAAAAAAATGGAAGCATAGTTTTAGCTAATGTGTGTCAAATAAACCTACACAATCAAACCAGGTATCACTCTGGGAACCAAATGAAATAATCCAGTTGGCCTACATTGATTGTGGTAACCTCATACTTGCTAAATTCAAATTTCTTCTAGCCCTCTAGAATAATTGCAAATACAGATTTACATAAACAACATGTGAAAGTGGAAAGGTCTAAAGTACACAGTAGAAACTTCATTTCCTTAGCATCTCTTGGATATTGTTAGTTGAAAAAGAGACATAAATGGTCCCTGTCAAACTTTTGAAGGTTGTTTACAATTAAGAATTATAGTTTCTATTTCCATGCCTTAATAGTTCTGCAAATTGAAAATACTTTATCTTTCCATGGGTAAATTTTACATCTGCTTTTGAAAAAAAAACAATAAAAAATGGAAAAAAATGGTTTTCTGACTGTGGTGTTCAGTGTCTGGCAAATTATGGTGCAAATGCTCTTCAAAATGCATTTCATAGCGTTTAATGCTAATTTAAAGTGATTTCACATGGCGTTTTACTTGCTTGTGTTATTTTCCAGGATTTATGTGTAATCTGACATAGTCTTTTTAGACAGTTTAAGAAATTTAAGTGGAAGGGGCTGTTTTCAAGTTCTTATAGACTATTTACAACATTTCATCCCAAATATTTGAGAATCTACGAACAAGAGACTATATACAGGAAAATTTGTAAATTTATCTTTTACTGTGATATCTATTATACAAAAGTGTAAATATATGATTCAGAGACAACTTTGTCATGCAATTAACATGTTCTTAATCAAATTAGAACAATGAACCAAAATTGGTTTACACCTCAATTTTTGTACTATTTAGCCTGTTACTATAACCTTAATATGGACAAAATTGTGGTTAGGGATTTAGCTTGGCAGTGTAAGTGCCTGCCTGGTGAGCATGAGGTCATGAGTTTGATCCCTGGCAGCAAAAAAGAAAAAAAATATGGACAAATTTGTTCAGAACGATAACTTTATCATTAATTGCTACAGCAGCCAAGTGAGGCACAGTTAGGCAATACTCATCTTACTGATGAGAAAACTGAGTCACCTTGTGCTAAATGTTTTGCTAGAAATCTTACAACTGCTCCATATCAAATTTACAAATAGATTTCATAACTAACTTAAAGTGGGCTCATTGAAATTTGACATTTTTTATTGTGTTCTGAGTGTCTCAGTGAGTGAACATTTGCAATTCAATCAAAAGCATTTGGTTGGAGAATATCCACAAGCTTAGGGCTGACTTGTGAGTCCAGCTATTTGACAGTCACCCATTTGTTATGATGGTGGCCTAGACACAAGTTATTCTTACAGGATTCACAGTAGAAGGAAAGGAGTGCCGTAGTTCCATTTCAATAGCACATCCATTTTCCTCATGCAGTTCTTTAGAACTTGGAAAGTCTTGGGCTGGGGGTATAGCTTGATTGCATAAGCACTTGCCTGGCAAGCACAAGGTCATGAGTTCAACTCCCAGTACAAAAAGAAAAGTCTTAACAACAACAAAAATTCTATTCTTTGGCATGGGAAAAAAATCCTAGTTATTACTAGTCATTTAAAGAGAGTGTATATTCAAAGGTCATTGATATCTTTAACACAATAGCTTTAGGAAAAAAAAAAAGCAATTGTAATTTTGTCATGTGCTAAATATCAGGTCAATTATTTCAGGTGCTTTCTTAAGTAGAATGTACGATACAACGGGAAGTTTTGCAGCGATACAGGCAGGTCATAGTTTTGCTAAGCAAGACTTTGGTTCCCTACTCCAATTAACTGTATAACCTTTGAGTAACTCATTTCAATTGTTTGTGATTTGATATTTTTATATGCATTATGAAAGTATTATACTAGAAGAAATCTAAGGCATACTATCTCTAAAACTTAGTAGTTTTGTTTTTAGTCTTTGTGATCTGTTCGGTGTACGTTATGGACAAAGAGACACATCTATAAAAGCTTGAACACCTTTAGCGTACAATCGTTGTTTCCTTAGACTGAACTAAAAATTTTAGGCTAGGATGAGGAATTTATGATAGCTTAGATCATGCCTTCAAAATACTTCGAGACTGGTGAACGTAACAATGTAATAGTGTTACTACCATTAAAGCAGTAGTAACGAAACACATAAACATATAACACACACATACAGAGTTATAAAAATGTTTAGTAGCAAATTTTCTAAAGCCATATTTTGCATCATTACTCTATAGAAGTGTCTCCTTAAACCTTCATTAATGTTTTTTATTTTATTTTCACCTTTTTTGTTTTTCTATCTGCTGCCTCCTATCACACTTTCACCACCCAAATAAAAAAACCAGAGGTGATGGTTAACTTTGATTGTCAAGTTGGTGGTTTGAAAGACACCTAGGAGATTAGTGAAGCACACTTCTGGGTGTGTCTGGAAGACACCTAGGAGATTAGTGAAGCACACTTCTGGGTGTGTCTGGAATTCACCTAGGAGATTAGTGAAGCACACTTCTGGGTGTGTCTGGAAGGATGACAGAGATGTGACGTTGGGGACTGTACCTGATGCCTAGTACATCTCTCTTATGTTCTTCTCCTGTACACTGCTGCCTGGCCGTCCTGAGCTAAGAACCCTCCTCCACTAGGCCTTCCACCATGATGTTTCTTGTTTGGATCCAACCAACAATGAACTGAAACCTCTGAAACTGTGAGCCAGAATAAAGCTCTCCTTTAAGTTGTTTAATGTCAGGCAATTTCTTCCAGCAATGAAAAAGCTGGCTAATATATCCAGCCAGCTCATTTTATCACTCTTACAATTTACAGTACTTTTAGTAGATGTGTAGGTTTCCCATTCTTAACTCAAAAAGTAGCATAATCCAAATTTTCTCTCCCCCAAAATAGCCCACCTGAAATTGCATTACTTTCTGTCTATGTAGCCCCTGATTGCATTCAGGTATATTCACCATTCCAGCCACCTGGCTGCTCTGAGTTTCCCCGCACTTCTACATCTCCTTGCATGCAGAATAGTTTACTAGGGGAACAAATGAGTAGTAACGGAGATTATTTTTTGGCTTCCAAAGTGTTCTAAACAACCAGGCTGTGGCATCTTACTGCCCTCGCAATAAAAGGAAAATGAATAAAACGGCACTGCTACACTCAGCAAACTGGAACTTTAAGCATGTCGTGATTCTATTCTGCCTGATGAACAGTTAATGCTGAACTAATTTCACTGGAAAGTTCAATGTTTTAGCAAAACAGATTCATCTAAATATGGCCTGAAACTACAAAGGAACCGAAAAACCAAGAAACAGCCTCTTTTGGTTGAAAAGTACAGATGCCTTTGCTTTTTCGTTGGCAAGGGCAATAGTTTTTGCCATTAGACATTTTATTTTCAAGAAACCAGCTGGCCAGTTTGGACCTGTCATTTCTGTGACTATGATTAGTTAGAGATGTTAGAAACAGCAAAGTTACTTAGAGAAGTGGAACCTACCAAGGCAGAAAGCCTGTAACTCAACTCTAAGCATTCTTTTGGGGGAAAAATTACTTAATGGAAACTAAGATAGTAATTTTCCTTCTGTAAGTGATTGTCTTATATTTTCCTTTTCTGAATGAAAGCCTTTATAATTAACTGCTGTTGCACATATCATTAATTTTCATATACCTGGGGGAGGTAACTATTAACACTTTACTGACTCTGGAATTTACAAACAAGTGAGAAATAAGCAATGACTGCGTGGCATGTAAAAAATAATGATAAATGCTTTGTATTAGTTTCATTTTGCATTTTATAAAACTGTTCTATATCTTGCAAAGATTCTAGTTTATCTTCTCCAGTAGATAGTGAGAGTATCTAAGCTAATTTGATGGATCATTGTTAACCTAGGAGTGGGTGGGTAACTCATCTGCAAGTATCCAATGGCCCCACCCACATTGATTGTATTTTCACAGTTACTATGGTTGTTACCACCTATACATACAAATAAACCCTACCTATTTCATCATATGTTTTATCTGTTAGTATTTCTTTCTTGAGAAAAAGGTCATCCCTTTCATCTCTTATTTAAATGCACATTTTAACACAATAAATGCTCACCATCTTCTTACTGGGCATTGAGTGTAATATCTGAGTCTAAGAAAGGTTGATGTAGAAGCAGCAAACAGGTTAAGTCCCTAAGAAACAATAATATGACTCTTAACCTTATATTTCTTGATTTATAAGCCACTTACATTGCTCCATAATTTATTCTCACTTATATTAGTATCTTTCTTTATTTTAGGTTTATTTAACAAACTGTTACACATTTGTCAGATATGAAAATTTAGTCTCTTTAACCCAAAAAGACAGGAATTCATAGACAGATTCGGATAGAAAGAAAGAGAAAGAAAGTTCTAGAGAAACTTGGAAGTATAACATGCAGAATACAAAAACACATACATGCACACTTGCATATGTATTATGCAAAGATTTATGTGAACAGCTAATTGTCTTTCAATATCTATTCTCCTCTTCTCACTTAAAAAATTCCTGGTACTTAACTGGGAAAGAAGTCACTGAGACTAAAGACTGCATTTCCAAATTTTCTTCATAGTTTATGTCCATGCAATTAATTTCTAGCCAATGGAATATAAGCAGTGGTGTTTTAGATTTTCAGGCCGTGTTCTTGAAAGGAAAGACTCTTTTGAGCACTTCTTTCTTCCTGCTTATCTTAATGCTGGTGTAGTTTCTGGAGCTCAGCATTACAGTATTTTGGACCACTATTTGTTTGCTAAGGTTGAAAAAAGTAAGAGGATTCTGATCCTTTGGCGCTATGAATGCCAGAACTTTCGTGGACAGCTATTTCAATTTCTTTTTTCTTGAAGCTGGACCTAAACTTAATGGAATATTAACATTAGATTCAAAAAAAGGAAACCAAAAATGAAAGTACAAAGAGGCTTCCAGTTTTAGTTTAGCATAATAAGAGCTTGGAAGTTATCATTCCTATCATTATAATAAAAAGGTCTAGAAAAACAAATTAAAAAACCTAGTGACTTTCTTAGATTCATCGACTGCTGAGATCACAGAACAAATTACTTCTCAAAATCTGAAGAGAGAGGTTCTGAGCATTTGCTTACCTTGAGGATATGCCCCTGAAATACTAAAATACTGAATTGCTAGAGGCCATGTATGAGATACTATCGATGAAAACCTCCTGGAGCTTCCACAATAAGCAGCCTTTTGTTCGGTGACCCTACCAATCTAGCATAGGGCAGAAACAGTAAAGTCAAGAAGTGTAGAGAGGCCACACTGACTCCATTTTGTCCCAGACACATCCAGTTGATAATGTGATGGGAAAAGTGCAGGCTTTGAAACATTGACCCCACCCCAAGGTAAAAACATGAGGTCCTGTAAGGTCAAGAAGCAAACAAGTTATATAATCTGAGCATGCACAGTTTGAGTTTCTTTGTTCTTTATCTCAATAAAAACTACTTGGTTAGGCTGGCCAGAGGGCAGCCATTTTGCTGACCTTAGTTTATGTGACCTTTTATTTTCCCTTTGCTTGCAGAACCCCGACAAAGAAGTATCCCTTGGGGTTCAAGGTGGTGTCCATATTGAAATCCACCACAAACCTTCTTTTTTATATTTAATCTTCAGAAAAGATATTATCTGAGAGTAACAGTGCAACCACATCTCAGCAGGGTCTGGGAATTGCTATCCCACTGCACTCTTGATTGGCTACACAGTCCACAGGGAAGATATCTTCAAGGACATAAATGGAAAAGACCAAATATCAACTGAAGCAGTGAAGGAACATGTTCTTTCTTTCTTTTTTATTTTAAAGAGAAAAAACAATAAAAATAATGATACAAAATTTCAAAACAAGATAGGTGAGTAACAATGGTTAATACATTGCAAATTGTTACCTTCAAAGTCACTGCTTAGATTACAAGATAGAGGCATGAAAAATTGATCAAATAATATAAGTACAAATCTTTCTTTTCAATGGACTAATAGAAATTAGTAGCTTAACTATCTTAACTATCTTGTAAATACATATATATTTTTTCCTCTTCCCTTTCTTCTTTTCTCCTTTCCCCCTTCCCAGTTTGAACAATTTCTATTTGAAACCATACTCATAAGTGAAATAAATTAGACTCACATGTGAAAACATCATATTCTCTTCCTAGTATAAGAAGCTGAAATAGTAAATATGAAAGTGCTCTTTCTAGAGGGACAGAAACACTTTACAGCTGCACTCACGAGGCACAAGCCCACTATATGCTCCAAGACCAAGAAATAATTAGGTTAGAAAATGTACCCTCCCAGTGCACAGCCTAAATTCTAAGCCTCTGGGAGATTACAGCAGAAAGACCTGTACAACAGTTCTAGTATCCAAATTCCAACAAAAAATTACAAACCATGCTGAAACACAGTCTGAGGAGACAAAGTCATCATCAACAGTAGACTCATGCATGTCACAAATATAAGAGTTCTCAGATAGAGAATTTAAAGTAACTATGATTAAAATGTTAAAGGTACTAATGAAAAAGGTAGACAACATGTAAGACCAGATGGGTAATGTCAGCAAAGATGGAGAAACTATAAGAAAGTATCAAAGCAAACAAAATCAGAAAGATAATTTAAAAAAATAATGCCTGTAACTGACTTATTAGCATACTCAACACAGTGGAGGGAAGAATCAGCAAACTTGAAAATACATCAGTTGAAGTCACATACATATATAGAAGTAAAATAAACAATGTAAAACAAACAAAAACAAATAGAACATCCAAGGACTTCGAGACCATATCATAATGTGACGTATGCATAACTGAGAAGCCATAAGAAGAAAGAAAACAACATAAAACTATTTTAAGGTTTAAAATTTGTGAAGGATAACAAACAATAGATCAAAAAATACAGGGAACACTAAGCAGTATAAATAGCCAAGTCATATATATGTGCACAGGGGCACACACACACATGCTCATATCATACTATATTTAAGTTGCAGACACCAAAGACAGAAAACAAGTGAATAAAACTCCTTAGTTACAGAGCAGTATGGTTAAGAATTACAAAACTAAAAATGTAAGAGCTGGAGGTGTATTTCAGTGACAGAGCACTTGCCTAATATGCACAGGGCCCAGAGTTTGATCTCCAAAGCATGAAAACCTAATTAATTAAAACTGTGCTTTACAGTGAAAGTGGACAGTTGATCTGTTCTTCCTTATTTGAGGGGCAAAATTATTATAATTTTGGCACGCTTAAAGCAAGTAGAAGAAACTCACAGCTATCATAGCTGTGACATGACTATTATATTTAATTAAGCAGCAGATCTCAGCCACTGAATGCTGAAAACATCACTATGTAAGGTCAAAGTGTTCATTTAATCTTTAGCACTTCAATTGATCCTCACATGTTTAGCACTATCTGTTTTATTTTTCAACTGCAAGCTTGTTCCTGAGCCATGGGAGTTGTCACAATTCCTAAAGTGAAGGTCCAAAGGGAACTCACACTGTAGTCCAGACAGTTCTTTCTGAGCCTGTTACATAGTTTTCAGGTCTTCAGAACTTCATTATAATAAAATAACTCTCCTCTCCAATATTAGGTAAGTTAGAAATCTAGTGTAAGATGTGGTTTTCACCAGGCAGAATAGAATTTTATTTCCATTGCTTTGTTACTATCTGTACAATAACAATTAAATCAGCAAGCTCAGAATATGTCAGTAGTTTAGGACAATTTTATCTAAGTATGTTTACAGGTTCTGTTGGCCTCAGACCTTGCATGCAGGTATTACATCTCTACATTGTGACCTGAATGTCTTACTCTTTTGAAAGTATTTCCATAGTTATCTGTAGAACAAGTTAACAATACCTATCCCATGAAAAAGAGGACATCTACAAACTTCTTCTTTACCATTTAAGGTGCCCATGAGCAAGATGAAAGTTAAGTGTTTACTTAATTTGAGAAGTGCCTCAATAATTCAGGAATTGGAAAAATACTTCCTAGGATGATAATGGGTAAAGTAATTTCTGAACAATGATTTATGCATTGCTGTTCATATATTTGGACATATAAGATATACGTAAGCCATAAAGAAATTCTTCTGGCAGATTGATGTTTTTATGTTAGAAATGAGTGCTGTACTTTGTCTCAAACTAAATTTGGTCACAGAAAATATTCACCACTCTAGTTTATGAAAGTTAGCTCACTTGACAGGCTCCAGAATGTTTGGGGACAGAGAAAAGAAAGAAAGCTCAATGCAACAGCATAGAAAGCAAGAAATGCCTCAACGTGTAACACAGACTTTTACTGTTAAATAAGCAGTCTCCTTTCCCCCAAGAAATCAGAGGAGAAATGACTTAATAAGGTCATTCTACAAAATAAGTGAAAGGCCATCAAGATGTGGGATTTAAGGACAGATGCCAACAATCTAATGTGCCTCTGATGCTGCATTGTGTTTATAATTGCTTATTCTCCCAATTCTGTCACCAGCTACATGTCATGAGAACGTCTTTTATTTTCTTCTCTGAACAGCAAAAACACATATTGAAAGATGAAGGTTGCAACTACATCTGGGTGGGAAAATAGAGATATTCTCCTGAATTCCAAGTTGGATCAATTCATAGAGGCTGCCTAAAAAGCCAAGAAAAAGAACCACAAAACCATGTACAGACCTACAAAAGACAGATGAGTAGGTGAGATGACATTCAAAGGCTCAAGAGTGACAGCACACTTAACATATACTTTCAGATCAGAAGTTCTCTAAGGCATGGTAATATTCAACATTTGTAACAACTAATATGGCATAGGATTGGCCAATCAAAACAAATAATTGACCAATAAGAATGGACATTAACCATTAAAAATATGGCATTTGCCAAAGAGAAAGTCATGGTTATACAGAGTGACTCTATGCCAACATACAATAGCATTCTACAATTATATTCTCATAGGTATATTAAAATATTTTAGACCAGTAGTTGGGACAATCAAAACCCATTTGTCAGAGGCTGTAATTTCTAAAATTGTTATTAGTTTTTTTTTTCTATACAGAAGATTGTAATTTGCCTCTAGGGCTGCCTGTCCCTTAGTTTTGAAAGTAGTCACTGGTTAAGACTATTATCTTTATGCAAAGATAAAGTCAGATTCTTATTCTGAGATCCAAACCCTGAAAGGATTAGGTAGCTAATGGATTTGCACAATAAGTTTAAATAATGTCTTTGAGAAGAGTCGCATCTCAGAAGCTCATAGTCTTTTTATAAGAAAGTTGAGACTTTGTTCTCCTAGAAATTTTCAAATTGTGGTTGTCTACACAGGAGAAATCTGCTGAAGAGTATGCCCAGAGAAAAGGACGCTAGCCTGTCCCGTGCAATGCGGCAATGGGCTAGGACTAATGAAATGAAATGAAATGAAATGAAATGAAATGAAATGAAATGAAATGGAAAGTTCTAGGGAAGAACAAAGCCTATGTATTTGGAGAAGCATAGTGTCTGGTATCCACGTTATAGTACAATGTTGTCAATGATATTGTCTCTAGTATTATAATTCTATTTGTTATTTGCAAGCTCTCAATAAATTTTTTCCTGAACAATATGGTTTGCTCACAGCTGTTTTTCTCCCAGGAATGAAGAGGCATATCAGTGTGCACATTTGAGACAAAGAGGGCGGGAGGAGAACAGTAATAGCATGAGAAAGGCTCATTTTGGGACAAGGAAGATGACATCTGGTGATAGGATTCACAGTCAGTAGTTAAGGGTGAGGGACCAAAGACAACAAGGACATGTCTGGATCTGAGGAACTATAAAAAGCTGGACTTCTCATCATAAAACAGATGGGACAATTCACCATTAACTAGATATCAAAAGATAGCATGATTTTTTAAGACTGGAGATGCTGAAGAACTTATTTGTCTTATCGTCAAAATGCTTTATGCACAAAGATTGCAATAAGAGAGATATTCAAGGAATGTCTGAGCATGATGTCACATTCATTTCTCCATTCATTTCTTTTTTTCCTTCCCCAAACTAACTTCTTCTCACCCATTAAAACCTGGTTTAAATAACACGTACTCAACTCAACTTCCTGATATCCCCAAGCTGATGAGTCACATCTTCCTCTGTAGCCCACAACAGGCTACATGTGCCACCTTCTGATTCCATTGTAGTGTGGGAACATTGTGTATCTATTCATTTCCTGGACCATGTGCATCTCCAGGTTAGTTCTTGCGCCCTGCTCCTCTTTGCATTTTTGAGATCATCACAAAGCAGTAGCTCAACAAATGTTAAAGGCATGCAGAATGGAAGGAAAGAAGCTATCTCCCTCCTGATTTCTTCTGGGGTTGCTAAGCATTAGCAATATTCCTTATCTTCTTCCAAATCATTTTCTGGGAAAATTATTTACCCAGAAGTCTTATTTCTGTTCACCAATGGTCCAGAGAAAGAACAAACTTGATTTTCAATAACTATCTTCCCAGTGGCTCAATGGCTATAATAGATTTTTGCCAAAATTCAGGGGTCCTACTAATCATTGCTGTCATGAGAACAAGGAGGAGCACTGATTCAGGAGAGCCACAGCACAGCCTGGAATGAGCTACCTGGGTTCACATCTCACCTGCGTCCTTCTCACCCTGTGAATTCAGAAGAGCTTCCTCATCTCTCCACGTCCATTTCCTCAACTGACTGATGAGAATATCACAGGAGCTATTTTCAAAGTATTTTTGTGAGTGAAGTACAATTTTAAAAAGCCATAGTAAATATGTAACACAATATCTGGAAATTAGTAAATGTTCAATAAATATTAGCTGCAATCAAGATCATAGTGGACATAATACATATGTGTGCATATGTGTGTATATAATTGTGTGTCTACATAGAGACATACATACATGTGCCTCTCCTCCTAGATATATACGTGCATATACTGAATTCTACTAATAACAAAAGTTCCCAATTATAATTTTACCATGTGCAATCACAACAACTATAATTAAGATCATTCATTTAAAAATATCCTTTAGACCTACATGGATAAAAAGCAGAACTTGTTTTGCTTTTTCATTTTAGAATATGTTAACAAGTCACCTATAGAATACATACTTAAAGACTGAGAGTCACAGCAATATGGAAAACCAATCCTCACTATCCATGAGGTCACTATCCTCATGGAATTTATACTTTACAGCATTCATATACTCATGTTGAATCACAGGGAGTGTCAGAGCTAAAAATAGCATGGACTGGTGTTATTTAACATTTCCCTGAATAAAAATTTAATTAAAATGACACTTTAAACTAACATTATAAAACATGGAAAATAAAAGAACACAAAGAAGAATCACATTGTGATCTTTTTGTGGTAGTTTAGCTTTGAGTGTAAAGAGGTTAGATCCCTGGGTTGGTGTCCCCTTTGCTTTTCACATTGCTTATCACTCTGTAATTAATAAAAGTTACTAACAGTACAACCATGATTAAAAAGGATCCTTTTTGTTCCATGACAACAGTGGAAAGACTGATGCTGACTTCAGGGAAAAACATAAATTACCCACAAAGTTGAAGCCTGAAGGACTGGGATACTAAAAGAGTGCTCAGGAAGGATGTGTGTGCCATCTTCTGCAGCACGGCTAGCTCAGTGCAAGTTCAAAGCCAAACCTGGGAAAATAATGATAATTCTCTCATTACTGAGCATATACATATTTGATCATATGATATTTAATCTTTATAAAAACCCTAAGGAGTAGTTAATATGATTATCCCCATTTCACAGACATGGAGATTGAGACAATATCTTAGTTGTTTTTCTTATTGCTGAGACACAATACCCAACACTGACAAGTTAAAGAAGGAAAGGTTTATTTTATCTCACAGTTTGTAGAGGTTTTAGTCCACCGGTAACTGACTCCAAGACAGGGTGGCGTGGCAGAGAGATATCACAGAGGAAAACAGCCCATGGCATGGCAGAAAGCAAGCAGCAAGCCTGCCCTCTTTGTGTCCCTTCCTAGTCCATCCAGGCTGCACACCTGTTGGCTGGTGCCACCCATTCACCCAGGGTCAGGCTTCCCTTTTCAATAAGTCCACTCAGCCATACCCAGAACTACACTAAACTGTTTAAGATACTGACCAAGTACTACATACTCTTACTCCTAGTACCCATGATCCAGCCATCTCCCAAAGAAAGCCCCATCTTTGAGGCAAGTGAGGGAAGACATCTAGCTATAAACCATAACAGGCAATAGAAGGTAGAGTTGAGAAGTAGGCTAGTTCCAAGATGTATATGACTAACCACTAGAGGCACTGCCCCTCTTCTCCTAGTGTTTGTCACTCTCCCATGGAAACAGCTTCCTTAGTGATATCCTGACCAAGGACAGAAAAGTTTCCACATTCTAATATCCCCTCCCCTGCCAATCTGAATGTTTGCACTGAATATGACTCCGGGACCCATTTTCTGGTTTGAATGTTACAATTTTTAAGTGAAAAATGTCTCCAATTACAAAATAATATTTCTTCATGAAAGAGTCAAATAAAAAAGTTTTATAGTTATATAATTTTGATATTACTCATATGCACTTATGTGTAGTCGATATATTTTGATGCTTAAAAAGCATCCATCAGATTGATTGATGCATATGAACAGCCAGAAGATGTGAGTTTGAACCACTCACCTTGGGATATGCTGTAGAAGCAGCTGTCATCCTAAATAATACAGAAAACTAAATCTGCACTTAAAAGTTATCTTAAAAACTGTACTTGCCTTCTAGGTACTTAACCACTAAAGTCAATGAGGATGCACACATTTCTTTAGGAAAATCCTTATGAGCCCAAGGGGGCAGAGTTTAGGAGAAAAGTAGAATTTACAGATATCCTAAATCTGTGCCATGGAAGTGGTTTCACTGTCAGTTTTCAGTGGAATCTGAATGTGCTATCAGTTCTTCCTTTAAGTCAGCAAGCCATGCAGTCCCCAAGTTCTGGTGACTTATGCATAGAGGTGTAACTGTGTATCAGCAAAGGGTCAAAGAAACAGACCACAAGGATATATGAATGTGTATGTGAGCTTTCACAGGGATTTGACCTGACCGTGTGAGCAATTGTCATCACATCTAATGCTGGAGTGATAATAGGTGATGGAAATCAGTTCATGACAGTCACCTCAGATTGCATGGTAACACAGTATCTTGTGGTCAGGTCCAGTTTCTCCTAAAACATAGTATGTCAAAAACTTTTCTCAAACCAAAAGCAGTCTCCCACAGAGGTTGGCATGGCTTTGCTATAAAAAATATGAAATATGATTCAATTCTAGAGGACTGCATTAAACTCTATATAACATCTATATCTGCCACTGACACTTTCAAAATTGTTGGATCTGTTGGGTCATATACCTTAGGTGACAGAATAGCCTACACAACAGGTAAACTGACCCAACACCATCTCTATTCTTATTCACACTTGAATCAGGTTCCTTCTCAGGTCATACGGTGAATGAGTTGAAAGCCTGCCCCAGTCCAAAACATTCCAGTGAGCACTGTGCCCAGCGCAGCAATTTGTCTTTCACCATGCAAAGAATAACTCAATATGCTCCAGACTACTGAAGACCTAGAAATTTTACCAACATGGTACAACTTTGAATTTCCATAGTATTCATTTTTCTGCAAGTAACATATATGTACTTAGTAACATGTTTAGAGTATTTTTTACTTTCTGCCTACAAGGTCCAAGCACTACAATATCATCAGTATAATGTTCCAGTCTCATGTCCTATGGAATAAAAACGCGAATCTAGGTCCCTGAAGACTGTATCATGGCAAAGTGCTGGAAAAGTGATTAACCTCAGGATTGTGAAAGGTATACTGCTACCTGCTAGTTGAAAACAATGATTTTTACTAACATATGGAAAAACAAAAAGCATTAAGCAAATTGATAACTTTATTTGAATTAACAGGGAATGCTCTAGAAATGAAACCACCTCTGGAACATCAGCTGCAATTGTAGTTATTACCAGATTATGTTTGTAGATTTCCACATTTCTTACTTTGGACTGTTATATCAGAGCACCATAGACTAAGTGGTTTGTAAACAACAGAAATCTATTTCTTACAGTTCTGGAATCTTGAAGTCTGAAATCAGCATACCAGCATGGTCTTAGAGAGAGTCCTCTTTCTGTTAGTGGATGACCAACTTCTTGCTACACACTTGCAAACTAGAAAGAGATTAGATTTTTATAAGGGCACTAATCACATTCACAAAGGTTTCTGACTTATCTCCTCATAGTTTTACTACCTAATACTATCACATTAGGGGTTAGGTGGGGGAAGACCCAAACCTTCAATCCATAAAAGTCACTATCATTCCTCAAGATCCATTTGTCTTTTGCATGAACCAAATATATGAGTTTGAGAGTCAATTAGAAATCAACTCTCTTCATTTTTCAAGTCCTTTATGGTGGCACTAATTTCTAAAATCTTTCAAGAAATTCAGTACCGATTTTGGAAAGTAGAAGCAGTACTAGTAATTCCCACTTGGCCTTTTCTACCACAATAGCCCTCACTGCCAGGTCCATTGTAAGGATCTGTTAGTCAAAGGTTTATTCCAGTTCTTCAAGATCTAAGAACATGATCAATAGGCTCAGAGATCCAAACTGCCCACTGTGAGTTGTACCTGAGCACAATTCCTTAGGTCTTCTGATCTCTGACTGGTGGACCATAAACACTTTTGGCAGCATGGCAGGTATTTCCTCAAGGGAACCCAACTTCTCCTTTATTCAAGGAGTTCTGAGTCTACAAATGGACTGAAATATGAGAACAAATCAAGGAATCATGAAGTTAAAATTAACTTCCTGGATAGACTGCAGAAGAAGTATCCAAAAGACCTGGGACACTGGAACGTCACAATGGATTTTTATTTAAGATCTGTTTCCTTTTTTCACCACATCTTCAGCAGTCTTCACAGGACATTTCCTTTACCAAGGCTTGAGTCATGGCTAGGTGGAGCAAAACAGCTGGCCCAGGTGACATGGTTATTGCTGGCCCCAGAGTTGTGTACTCAGCTCACAAAGGTACAGAGCAAGAGAGTAAAGCTGGAGAACAAAGTAAAAAGCACAGAAGTGAGCATTCTCCTGCTGCATTCTCAGGAGGTATGCCTGGGGACAGAAATTTCATACATTAGGAGAGGTAAGGCAAACACTCCCATGAGATTCTATTAATAGGATGACCTAATAACAATTAGATCTATGAACCTGAAGCATCTATACTATGTTCAGGAATTGATTTCAGTACAGGAAGTATTAGGCTTAAGGAAAAAAAATAGGAAATCTTCTTCTGAGTCTTTGTAATTAGGGACACATATAATCTCTACTCATTCACAAATAATTTCTCCATCAGCAGAATTTGTCAGTGTCAGCAGATCCATTCCTAGCATTCAAAAAGGAACACAATAACGAAGATACATTGGGAATGTATGATGAAGGAAATCTGCTCACCTCAAACAACCAGGGAGGAAAAGAGGGAGGGAGACAGACAGAAAAACAGAGACACTGAAAGAAACAATGACTATGAACAATAACTAGTCCCCAAAGCCATACCTCCATGACCTGCTCCCTTCAATTAGGCCCCACCTACTAAATTTGATCACCTTCTAGTAATCAAAGCCATCAAAGTATGAATCCATAAAGGATCAAATCAAGATGAAGTTAGACAGCCCTCATGATCTAATCACCTTCTAAAAGACCAACAACTGGCAACCACATCCTTAGTGACACAGAGGAATGAAACTTTCAACCTACTATATGTCCAGTATGAGTTTGTGTTCTCTAAAATTGAAGAATGAATTTTAGAAACAATGGAAGTTAAGAGCAGAAATATTTATTGACATAAAGAAAGCTTCTGTCTGAGAGAGAGACAGAAGTCGTCCTGAGTGGATTGCCAAAGATTTTGTATTTTTTAGGGATTTTTTTTCTCATTTTTTTTTATTTAAAGAGAAACAAAAGCATGTAAAGGGTAGAGATAATACAGAATTCCAAAAAAAGACAATAAAAAATCACTAGATAATAAATTACATATTGTCCTCTTAGAAATAGTTGTTCAAGTTATAAAATTAAAGCATACAAAGTAGATAGTCAAACAGAGAGAGTGTAAACAGCTATGCATGCATGAATCTCTACATGTATTTCAATCCTTTCTCCATTAGAGGGAAAAACAAAACTTAGCAAGACAAAACAAAACAAATTCCTATAAAAACATGAAACCAAAAAGTCATATAAAACGACAGTACAAGGTGATCTACAATGATTACTGTGTTGTTTCTTATTATCTTCAACAGAATGTCTATATTATCAGGCATAATTGAATATAGCAGTATAATTGAGTATAGCAGTAAATAACAATATTAGTAAAATAAAACATTGTAGACAATATAAAACTTCAAAACAGGTAATAATCAAACCATAGTGGATATTCTAATGGATCTTGTCATCTTAAGTGCAGTTGCCTATACTCTCAGACTTGATACTATCAATCATAACAACTTTGAATAAAATCTATCAATACAAAACAGCAATCCAACAAACCAGATTCGATTATGATCAGTCATGGTAAAACAATGTAGGTTTTACAGAGCTTTAGATTAACTTAATAGGAAATTAAGGATGATTACCATACTATATCCTGTTATTTTCAGGATTACTGTCTGTGCCTTCAAATCTAGTACAGGTAGAATGACTGGAATAGAATGTAATACATCTAAGCAGAGTAGTGTGAGTAATGTGGGTTTTAAATCCTGGTGCACTATTAACAATATAGCGTATCAAGGCCATCTATGTTAGAGATTCTAGCCATTCTTCTCTGCCTCATTTCTGCTATGCTATTTTTCTGCCTTTGTTTGTCTAGTTTTCTCCTTCATCTACTGCCTGCCCCACTCATTGAGGCCTTTCTGCCACTGTTCCTAAAATCCTGGTATTTTTTTTTCTCTTTCTCTAGAATATCCTTCAGTATTCTCTGTAGGGTTGGATTGGTGGTCACAAACTTGCCCTGTTCCTCTTTGTCATGGAAGCATCTTGTTTCTCCATTAATTTCTAGTGACAGTTTCGCAGGGTACATCAATCTGGGCTGGAGGTTATTTTCTTTCAGGGCTTGGAATACTTTGCTCCAAGCTCTTCTTGATCTGATGGTCTGTGTCGAGAAGTCAGCCATGATTCTGATGGGCTTACCTTTATAGGTAATCTGTTTCTTTTCTCTGACTGCTTTTAATTTTCTGTTTTTATATTGAATTTCTGGTATCTTGATTATTATACATCTGGATATAGCTCTGTTTTGGTTGTAGGTGGCTGGAGTTCCGTATGCCTCACACAATCAAATGTCATTTTCTTTTCCCATGCTTGGGAAGTTTTCCTTAATTATTTCCCTGAATAGCCTTTGTAATTCGCCTGTATGTATTCCTGCTTCTTTGTTCACATTTCTTATTCTTAAATTGTAGATTCTCTTGTCATCTTGTAGCCTTTGTATTGTTACTGCCTGTTTCCTTGTTATTTTTAAGAGATCTTTCCTTTCATGATCACACATTGCAAACTTGTCTTCAAGTTGTGATAGTCTATCCTTAGTTTCTTTTAAGGAGTTTTGCCAGCTTTCAATGGAGTTTTTAATTTCCTGGTAGTCTCTTTGAATCTGCTTCATGTATTCTATATTTTCTTTATATTCTTTATTGAATGTTTCTCTCCTTTTTTTGTGTTCCTCCCTTCTTCCATTGTATCTTCCTGAGAGATGCTTCCTGAGAGCATTTCTTTTGTTACTCTGTTAATATCTTGATCATACTTTACCTGATTTAATATTTCAGTTTTGAGCTCGTCTACAAGGTCCCGAAGATATCTCATAATGTCCATGGAAGCCATGTCTGATGTTGTGTGTTTGCCGCCCTCAGTCTCCATTGTTTTTCCCTCTCCTGGATCAGTGCTCTCAGGGTTCTGGGCTAGGGGTCTCCTCCTGCCTCTCTCTCCTGTCATGGTCCTGGCTTCCTCCACACAGGTTACAATGCGGGTCCCAGCCCCTTCCCTGTTGGCCATGTTTCCTCCGAAGCATGCTGACAAGGGACCTCTGCCCTCTCCTGCCAGTTCTTGTCTCTGAGGTGTAAGCAGCAGTTGTGTTTGCCTGCCCCTCCCCACCAGGCCAGCCAAACTTCAGGTGCCTTCACCCAGTTAGTGCGTACTAGGTGCAGGGAATCAATTTGGGATGGCTCATTGGGTCCCAGCCAGGGGCATGGCCCAGTCCAAGCAAGTCCCACAAATCTGCTCTGGGGAGGGAGCAACCAACTAAAGTCACTGTCGCTCCCAGTTCAGGCTCCTCCTGCCAGATTCCAACATGTCGCCTATTTGGTCATGCCCTTTCAGTGTGTGTGGAGGGTCTCATTCCCAGCACTGACTGTGGATTAATGAAGGTCCCTTCACCTGCTCCATTTGGCTCACCAACCCCCAACTTCAGCACTGCTGTGCTTCCTGCGAGTGGTGGCAGGAACGAGTTTGGGCAGCTCTGCCTGCCAGTGAGGATTCAAGCCAGTGCAAACTTGGAGGGTCACCATGAAAATGCTGTGTCCCATAATTTTTAGCTGTTTCAGTTGTAGTCCCAAAGTATTTGATGAGCTTTTTTACGTTTTAATTTCTTCCTGTGTCAAGAGGATCCATCTCCCTCTGTCTCTCTCCAGGGTGTTTTATTCTCACATGTGAGTTGTTCCTCCCAGGAGGCTTTGTATTTTGTTGCTCAGTGATCAGCCATCTTGTCTTTTTTCTTTTTTAGGGATTTTTATAAAGTAAAGCCATGGGGTAAGGCGGGTCTAAAAAGGGAAAAAATGGGAAATTGTGAGGTAGATGGGCATGAGGTGGGACAGAGCTATGGTCAACCAATAAGTTTAACTGTTCAGATAGAATTGACCAAATCAGGGACAAATGGGGAAGTGAGTCATGTAGCAAGCCAGCACACTTAGGGATCAACTCCCTCTTCCTATAGGGGGTTGGGATGGTGACTCCTGGCTTCTCAAGGTGATCCATACCTAATCCCTAAGGTTTATATTTAGGGTGTGGTTGCATTTGTTTTGCCTTCTGTCTTGAGATCTGGCCCACAGCAAGAGTTTTATATACCTCTTGCTCTCCTCCAAGGTCACAGGACATTTGGTCTTTTGTTCCTGCTTATTTGATGGCTTAGTTCTGTCTCTCTACTTATAATATTTTTAACTAGCTCAGCTGCCTGTAACACTAGCACGTGCCCTTAAAAAAGTATTTTAAAATCCAAGCCACTCAGCATGTTTCATCTATTCTATATTTCTTCGCTGAGTCACATTTTTGGATTTTTTTCTATGATGCTACCTAAACATCCCTCCCCTCACTCCTTCACTTTCTTCCTCAATAATGTTTTTCAAATACTTGTGATTTCTTGGTTTAATATTATGCCTTCATATCTGTTTTGAACTTTGGAATGTTACTGAATACCTACTTGTCTTATTACCTATATCAGATAAAATTTTTACTGGGGTTCACATTTTTCCCATGAAAGGAATTCATTATCTGAAGTTCAGTTTGTTCATTATTTTCTTTAACCATCTTCCAACTCAAAATAAAATAAAGTTCACCAGAAGAAAAATGTAACTCAGAGAAAATTTGGATTCCAGTAGACTTCAGTGTCTTACATGTTATTATTTTAAGGCAGAACCTGGCCTCCAATTATTTAGATACAAATATTTCCTACAGCATGATTTTTCCTTTTGGGATTAACCTTATTGTCATTCATTGAATGGTCTCCAATTCAGCATTTTTCTTTTGGAGTCTGTGAAACATCAGGAGGCCTCTTACAATGTTCCAGGCAGGGAGCTGCATGAAATCTGCTTATGTTGTATGTAATCATTTAAAATCATCAGTCACTCTATGTGGTTAACATTTCTTTACATGAGTCACCCAATTATAAATTCAAGCTGACAGTAATGATAGTGATGGTTTTCCCCAAATTAAAAATATCCTCAACCATGTTGTCTACCAATTATGTAATTATAATCAATGTCCAGGCAAAATTCATTTTGTTTCATTTTGCCTTGATTTGCCTTGCCTTGTCTTGCCTTGCATTGCTTTGTTTTGTTTTGTTTTGTTTTGCTTTGCTTTGCTTTGCTTTGCTTTGCTTTGCTTTGCTGACAAAGGATCTCATTATGTAGGTAAGATTGGGCTTGAACTCGCTTATGTAGCCCAGGCAGCCCCCAAACTTATGGTGGTCCTCCTGCTTCAACCTCCCAGGTGCTGGGATTAGAGGCATGCACCACTCTGCCCAGCTTCAGGCAGAATTCTTAAACCAGAAAAAACCCACAGCTTTCAGAAAAACAAGCTACTGATATATGTCAGCAGTGGCACTAAAGGTAAGATTTTTTTTGGCTTTTCTTTGTGTTTTATTTTATCTTACAGTGCCTTAGTATTAGGTTTGGACTGTCAAGAACAAAATCAAAATACTTTAATCACAAGCCATGATTTGACTGATTTTGAAATAACACTTTGAATCACTTGTCTTCACAGACACTACATTTTTTAAAGCAGTCAAATAGTGTTTTAATTTCTAAAGTTGATATCTTAATCTCTGACTTCTCTGAGATATATGTTCTCACACAGACAACTCACCTACCTCTGCACAGAAATAATAATTTAAGTAGTTTCTTAACATAGTTCCTGATCTAGATCACCTTGAGGATATCACTGGTTTTCCTATTGAGAGCATATGTAATTTACTGTGATGTTCTTTAAGTATCTTAAAAATGTAAGAGATTCAAATTTCTATATCTGGATTTAAAACACCACTATAGTATCATATAGTATGCTAGATAAAACATTGTTACTAGAAAACACACACACACACACAAAGAGAGAGAGAGAGAGAGAGAGAGAGAGAGATTCCCTAGAACATTTTTTACATAGTTTTATCAACTCCAAGGTCAATATTCCTCTAACCTGTATATGAAAAGCTTTTTAGGGAGTGACTAATAACACAAAACACTGTAGATTCTATTTATATTCCCTTTGCTATCTTCCCCTAATTTCCTTAAAAATAAAAATTGTTTCCACTTACTTTGTCTTATAACAGCACCAAACAATTCCTTCAACCCTAGCTACGTATTGTAATAATCCGAGGAAATTTTTATTTTTAATTCCTCATTTTTCTACAGTATATTCAGATTTTCTTCATCTTCTTGAGTACTTTCATAACTATCTTAAAGTTCTACCTGCCAATACTGTCATCTCTGTTATTTCACAGGGTGTTTCTATTGACTTGCTGCTCGTCTTGTTATGTGTCACATTTTCATGCTTTTATCATATCTAGTAATTTTTTATTAGGTGCAGCAACTGTGTACTTTACATTTTTGAGTAATGAATCAGTAACTTTCTTTTTAGTCTTTGGCTTTGTTCTGGCAGGTAAATTTCCTTGCAGTTAAAATTTATTTTTTATTAAGGTTTTGCTTTTAAGACTTGTTGTGGTACATGTATACTGTAATTCACTGTATATGCATTTCTTGCCTTTTTAATTATATGACACAAGCACCTGACTGGCAAGCACAAGGTCCTGAGTTCTACACCTAGTACCAAAAATAAATGAATAAGTAACATATTTTATTAGTGTATATTAATTTTATAAAATATTAGGATTATTGTAGCTTTTTAGTACATGCATAAAATTTATTTTGAAAATAGTCACCCCTACTCTCCTCCCACAAATCACCCTCTTATATTCTTCCTCTTGTCTAAAAGTAGTCTCCCTTATACTTTCATATCATCTTTGGATTTTCTTTTTATTTTCTTTAGATTCCATGTTTTAGAGACAATGTGCAACCCTTGTCTTTCTGAGTCTGCAATATTTTGCCTAACATGATGCACTCCGTTTCTACCCATTTCCATGCAGATTACATCATTCTGTTCTTCTTTATGACTAAATAATAGTCTACCATGTGCATATACCACATTGTCTTCATTCATTCATTCATTGATAGGCACCTGGGCTTATTCCACATCTTGGCCATTGTGAATTGTAGCACAATACATATGGGCATGCATAGATCATGTTGACTTTAATTTCTTTGGGTATACACCAAGAAGTAGTATAACTGTGTTACAGGCAGCTGAGCCAGTTAGAAATGTTATAGGCAGTCAGACAGAGCTAGGCCCTTGAGGGAGCCAGCACAGAGGACCAAATGTTTCGTGGCCTTGGAGGAGACACACACCTTTGCTGTGGGTCAGATCTCAAGACAGAAGGCAAAACAAATGCAACCACACCCTAAGTATAAACATTAGGGATTAGGAATGGGTCACCCTGAGAAGCCAGGAACCACCATCCCCACCTGCTATAGGAAGAGTCATCTGTAAAGAAGGCTAGTTTGCTACATGATTTGCTCCACAGTTTGTCCCTGATTTGATCCGTTCTACCTGAACAGTTAACCTGATTGGCTGATCATAGTTCTGTCCCACTTCATGCCCATCTGCCTTTTGAGTTCCCATTTTCCCCACTTTAGACCCACCTCACCTCATGATTTTATCTATGAAAGTCCCTAGAAAAGACAGGATCTTTGACAACCCATTTGAGACCCCTCTGTCTCTCTTTCAGACAGAAGCTTTCTTTACATCAATAAACACTTCTCCTCTTAACCTCCATTGTTCCTAAAATTCATTAATTTTAGAGAACATGAACTTGTACCAGACATATAGATTGCGAATTTCATTCTCATATATCAGATGGATCACATGATAATACTATTTTTAGTTCTTTGAGGAACCTCCATGGTGATTTTCATAGTGGCTGTACATTCTGACCAACAGTGTAGAAGCATTCTATTTTTCCTTATCTACACTTATGATTTTTTTGCATTTTTTATTTTAAAGAGAAAAAAACAAAAGAAACAAACAAACAAAAGAAACAAATAAACAAACAACAACAACACAACCAAACCCCCAAACAATAACAATACAGGATTTCAAAACAGGATGATAGGAATTTAACAATGATTGCTATATTGCAGTGTTGTCTTCAAAAGAGATGCTTAGATTAACAGATAAAGGCATGTGAAATAAATCAGATAGTATGAGCACTAACCATTCAAACTAATACAATTAGCAGTACAATTACCTTGTGTGTGTGTATATATATGAAATTTATATATAAATGTATTTATATACATATATATGTATATAAATTTATATTTTTTTCCTTTTCCCTTCCTTCTTTTTTCCTTTCCCCCATCCCAGTTGTTCTTACACTTTGAAGTTACTTACCCTTTCACAATATCTATTGTAGATTTTAGATCTTATTTACTCTTTCAGTTTCTTACACTAGGGAGCAATATAGTATTCACACATGCATGTCTGATTTATTTCACTTGTGAGTATGATCTCAGGTTGCATCCATTTACCTACAAAAGCTCAAGCTGATCCTTCTTTATAACTGAGTAATACTCCAGTAATAGTAAAGAGGCGATTTTCTTCCAGTGAACATTTGGCCCCCTTGTTAAAGATAAGGTGGCCGAGTGTCTTTATAGTTGTGTCTGCATCTTCTGATCTGTTTCACTGATGCTCAAACCTGGTTTTTGTTTTGTTTTTTGTTTTTGACAGCACCATGTTGATTTTATCACAGTAGCTTCATAGGATAATTTCAAATCAGGGATTGTGATGCCTCCTGCCTTGTGTTTGTTGACCAGGATCTCCTTTGCTATTCTAGGTCTCTTCTGTTTCCATACAAATGTTAGGAATGTTTCCTATGTATCTGTGAGGTATACTAATGGTATTTTGATTGGAATTGCATTGAATATGTGTAACAGAGGAGTATGTCCATTTTTACCATGTTGGTTCTTCCTATCCACCAGCAGGAAATATTTCCATTTTCTGATCCACTCTTCAATCTGCTTTTTCAGAATACTGTAATTTTCAATATATAGATCTTTTACTTTTTCTGTTAGATCACTTTCTAAGTATTTCATTTTGGGGATGCTATTGTAAAAGGTGTTGCTTCCCTAAATTCTCTCTTGGTGAGTTAGGTGTTTGTGTATAGGAATACTATTGATTTTTTGAGTGTGGATTTTGTATCCATTTACACTGCTGAAGTTGATCATTAAATCTAGGAGACTTTTGGTGGAGTTTTTGGGGTCTTCTATATAAAGTATCATGTCATTTGCAAGTAATGATAATTTAACTTCTTCCTTTCCTATTCCTATTCCTTTTATATCTCTTTCTTGTATAATGGCTCTGGCTAATGTTTCCAAAACTATATTTAATAGGAGTGGCGATATACACCAATAAACTTGCCTTGGTCCTGATTATACAGTGAAAGCTTTTAGTTTTTTTGTCTGTCTAGTATAACCCTGGTTGTTGATTTGTCATAGATGGTTTTTATCAGATTGAGGTAGAAACCACTTATTTTGAATTTCTCTAGGGCTTTTATCATGAATGAGTGTTGAACTTTATTAAAAGCTTTTTCTGCATCTATTCAGGTGATTATGTGATTTTGTCTTTGGATCTATTAATATGGTATATTAAGTTTATTGATTTACATATGTTGAACCATTCTTGCATTCCTGGGATGATGCCACTTGGTTATGGTACATAATCTTCTTGATGGATTTCTGCATTCTGTTTGCTAGTATTTTAATGAGGATTTTTGCATTTATGTTCATTAGAGGGAATGGCCTGTAGGTTTTTTTTTTTTTTTTGGTTGGGTCTTTTTCTGGTTTTGGTAACAGAGTAATACTTGACTTTAGAAATGAATTAAAGAGAATTCCTCAATTTTCAATTTCATTAGGGTTTGAGGATTATTGGCTTTAACTTTTCTCTAAATTTCTTGCAGAATTCAGTTGTGAATCCATCAGGACTTGGGCTTTTCTTTATTGGTAAATTTTTAATTATGTTTTCAATTTCACTAACTGATACTGGATTATTCAGAATGTTTACATCTTCTTGATTCAGTTTTGGTAATTCACACATTTCTAGAAATCTGTCCATTTATTCTGCATTTTCCATGCTATGTGAGTACAGATTTTCAAAGTAGATATTGATCTTCTGAATTTCCCCAAGATCTATAGTAATTTCACTACTTTAATTCCTTATTGCAAGAATTTGAGTTTTTAATTTCCTTTTATTAATAAGATTGGCTAGTGGTTTATTATTTTTGTTTATTCTCTTAAAGAATCAACTCTTCAATTCATCAGTTCTTTGTGTTGTTTTCTTAGTCTCAATTGCATTAATTTCAGTTCTGATCTTTGCAATTCCTCCATTCTATAGGTTTTGGGTTTGACTTGCTATTCTTTTTCTTGAAGCATGAGGTGTTGCATTAGATTATTTATTTATGCTTTTTCTGTGTTCCTGATTTATGAATTCACCATTATAAATGTCCCTCTTAGGACTGCTTTCACTGTGTCCCACAGGTTCTGCTATGTTGTGTTTGCATCTTCATTTGATTGTAGATATTGTTTAATTTCTTCTGTAATTTTCTGTAATTTTCATCTGTGACCCACTGGTTGTTCAGGAGTGTGATACTTAATTTCCATATATTTGTGGAGTTTTTGAAGTTTCTTTTGCCATTAATTTTCAATTTAATTATACTATGATTAGATAATATGCATGTAATAATTTCAATTCCTTTGCACTTACTTAAGCATGTTCTATGGGCTAATGTATGGTCTATTTTAGAAAACGTACAACATATTGAGAAGAATATGTATTCTGTTGTTGTTGGGTGGAACACTCTGTAAATGTCTATTAAGTCTATTTGTTCAGTATTTGATTTGATTCAGGTCTATTACTTCTCTGATGATTTTTTGCTCTAGTTGATCTATCTCTTTGTGACAATGGAGTATTAAGATCTCCAATTACAACTGTGTTATTGCTTATTTGATTTTTCATGTCCATTAATATTTGTCTCATATAGTTGGGTACTCCCATGTTTGATGCATATACATTTATGATTGTTATCTCATCCTCTTGAATTTTTCCCCTAATAAGTATGTGATCTTCTCTATCTCTTTTGATCATTCTTGGTTTGAAGTTCATAGTGTCTGCAAACAGGATAGCTACCTCTGATTTTTTCTGGTTTCCTGTTGCATGGAGTATTATTTTCCATCCTCTGACTTTCTGTCTGTGAGTTCCTTTGAGGTAAATGTGTTTATTTATGCAGCATATTGTTGGAGCTTGCTTCTTGATCCACTCTGCTAATCTGTTACTTTTGATTGATGAATTGAGGCCATTTACATTGATGGTTATAATTGATATGTATTTTTTTCATTTTTAAAAAATTTTATTTAAAGAGGAAAAAAAGAAAAAAGGGTAGCAACAATACAGAATTCTAAAAGAAAAAAAGATAAAAACATTAATAAATCACTAGTTGATAAATTACATATTGTTATCTTGGATGTAGTTGTTCAAGTTACAAAATTAACAGATACATAGTAGACATTCAAACACTGAGACTGCAAACAGTTCTGCTCAACGATTCAACAAATATTCAGCAATATGATCATCTATTTTATACACTCAAAACATACATGCAGTTATATCCTTAGAGCCCTTTCTTTTCCTCTCTTTTTTACAATAGCAATTACACATTTTGGGTTTTACTACTCTTATAGTTCTTATCACATTTTACACTAGAGACACAATGTGATATTCATAAATATGATTCTTGTTTATTTCACTAATGAGGATAGACTCAAGTTGTCTCCATTTACCTATGAAGGACTAAGATCATCATTTTTTATAGCTGAATAATATTCCATTGTGTAAAAATACCACATCTTTTTGATCCACTCTGCAGTTGATGGGCATCTTGGTTGTTTTCAAGATTTAGCAATTACAAATTGTGCTGCTATGAACATGGGGCACATATATCACTGTGATATGAACTTTTCAGTTCTTCTGGGAAAATACCCAGGAGGGGAATAGCTGGACTGAATGGCACTTCCAATCTATTCTTCTGAGAATTCTCCATATGGATTTCCATAGTGGTTGCACCAGTCTACATTCCCACCAACAGTGGAGCAGAGCTCCTTTTTCCCCGCAGCCTCGCCAACATTCGATATCAGTTGATTTCTTGATGACAGCTATTCTTTCCAGAGTAAGGTGAAATCTCAATTTTGTTTTAATTTGTATTTCTTGAATGACCAGTGATGGTGAACATTTCTTCATTGTATTTATTTGTCATTTGCATATCTTTCTCTGAGAACTGTGTGTTCATCTCAGATGCCCATTTTTGGAAAGGGTCTTTGAATTTGAGGAGGTTGATGTTTTTCAATTCTTTATATGTTCTGGATATAAGTCCTTTGTCTGAAGGACTGCTGGCTAAAATTCTTTCCCACTCTGTGGGTTTTCTTTTCACTCTGTTGGTGATTGCTTTTAAAGTGCAAAAACTTTTCAATAATATGAGATCCCAGTTGTTGATTCTTTGAAGTGTTTCCCATGCAGTTTGCATTTTGTTCATAAATTCTCTGCCTACCCCTATGTCTCCAAGACTTCTACCTACCTTGTTTTCCAGTAGATTTAGTGTTTCTGTTTTAATATTTAGGTCTTTGATCCATTTAGACTTTAGTTTTGTGCATGGTGATATGCATGGATCTAGTTTCAGTCTTCAGCATGTGGAGAGCCAATTTTTCCAACTCCATTTATTAAAGAGGCTGTCCTTCTTCCAGTGGACATATTTAGCCCCTTTGTCAAATATCAGGTGGCTGAGTGTCTTTGTAGTTGTGCTTGCATCTTCTAATCTGTTCCATTGATCCTCAGGTCTATTTCTTTGCCAGTGCCATGCTGATTTTATTACTGTGGCTTTGTAGTGTAGATTCAAGTCAGGAACTAAGAAGCCTCCTGCCTTGCCTTTGTTACCCAGAGTTGCCTTTGCTATTCTAGGTTTCTTCTGTTTCCAAATGAATTTTAGGAGTGTTTTCTCTATATCTGTGATGTATGTTAATGGTATTTTGATTGAGATTGCATTAAATCTGTGTAACAGTTTGAGGAGTGTGGCCAAACTGTTATACAGATTGACAGTGTTGGTTCTTCCTAGCCAAGAGCAAGTAATATCCTTCCATTTTCAAATATCTTCTTCAATCTCCTTTTTCAGTGTAGTATAATTTTCAGCATATAGATCTTTTACATTTTTAGTTAGGTTGATTCCTAAGTATTTCATTTTTTAGATGTTATTGTAAAGGGTGATATTTTCATAATTTCTCTCTCAGTGAGTTTTTTGTTTGTGTACAGGAATGCTATTGATTTTTGAGCATTGACTTTCTATCCAGCTACACTGCTGAACTTGTTTATTACCTCTATAAGTCTTTTAATGGAGTTTTTTGGGTCTTCTATATAGAGTATCATGTCATCTGGAAATAGTGATAATTTAACTTCTTCCTTTCCTATCTTTATTCCTTTTATTTCTCTCTCTTATCTGATTGCCTGGCTAGTGTTTCCAGAACTGTATTGAAAAGGAGTTGTGATAGTGGACATCCTTGTCTTGTTCCTGATTTTAAAGTAAAAGCTTTCAGTTTTTGTCCATTTAGTATAATGTTGACTGTTGGTTTGTCATAGATGGCCTTTATAAGGTTGAAGTAGACACCATATATTCTGAGTTTCTGAAGGGTTTTTTTATCATGAATGTGTTTTGGATTTTGTCAGCTTTTTCTGCATCTATTGAGATGACCATGTGGTTTTTGTTTTTGGCTCTGTTGATGTGGTGTATTACATTTATTGATTTGTGTATGTTAAACCATCCTTGCATTCCTGGAATGAACCCTACTTGGTTATGATGTATAGTCTTCTTGATGATTTGCTGCATTTTATTTGCCAGTATTTTATTGAGAATCTTTGCATAAATGTTCATTAGTGAGACTGGTCTATAGTTCTCCTTTTTGGTTGGATCTTTCTCTGGTTTTGATATCAGAGAATACTTGCCTCCAGGAATGATTTAGGGAGGATTGCTTTCTTTTCAATTTCATTGAAGAGTTTAAGGAGTATTGGCATCAAATATTCTCTAAATTTCTTGTAGAATTCAGCTGTGAATCCATCAGGACCTGGGCTTTTCTTTGTTGGTAAGTTTTTAATTACATTTTCAATTTCAATAGCTTATATCGGGTTGTCCAAAATTGCTATATCTTCTTGGTTGAGCTTTGGTAGTTCATATGTTTCTAGAAATCTGTCAATTTTCTCTGTGTTTTCCACTCTATGTGAGTAGATTTTCAAAGTAGGTATTCATGATCTTTTGAATTTCCATGGGATCTGTAGTAATTTCCCCCTTTTCAGTTCTCATTGTATGAATTTGGGTTATTTCTTTCTTTCTCTTGATAAGGTTAGCTAGGGGTTTGTCAATTTTGTTTATTCTCTCAAAGAACTAGCTTTTTGATTTATTAATTCTTTGTAATTTTTTTTAGTTTCAATTGCATTGATTTCTGCTCTAATGTTTACAATTTCCTCCCTTCTATGAACTTTGGGTTTAGCTTGCTCTTCTTTTTCTAGAAGCTTGAGATGGAGTATTAGGTTTTTTTATTTGTGCTTGTTCTGCTTTCTTGATATGACAATTTATTGCTATATATTTCCCTCTTAAGACTGCTTTCATTGCTTCCCATAGATTACAGTATGTTGTTTCTGTGTTTTCATTGAATTGTAGGTATTGCTTTATTTCCTCTTTAATTTCATCTGTAGCCCACTGGTTGTTCAAAAGTTTGTTATTTAATTTCCATGTATTTATGCAGGTCTTGCAACTTCTTTTGCCATTAATTTCCAATTTCAGTGTGCTATGGTCAGATATATGCATGGGATGATTTCAATACCTTTGCATTTACTTAAGAATGTTTTGTGGGATAATATATGGCCTATTTTGTAGAATGTCCCATGCACTGCTGAGTAGAATGTGTATTCTGATGTGGTTGGGTGGAATACTCTGTAAACACCTATTAAGTCCAATTGCTCACAGATATGATTCAGTTTTGTTATTTCTTTGCTGACTTTTTGTCTAGTTAATTTATCTCTTTGTGACAATGGGCTGTTAAGATCCCCTGTTATAACTGTGTTCTTGTGTATTTGGTTTTTCATGTCCATTAGTGTCTGTCTTACATACTTGGGTGCTCCTGTATTTGGTGCATATATATTTATAATTGTTAGTTCTTCCTCTTGAATTTTTCCACTAATGAGTATGTAGTGACCTCCTTTATCTCTTTTAATCATTTTAGGTTTGAAGTTCATGTCAGAAAATAGAATATCTACCCCTGCTTTTTTCTGGGTTTCTGTTGCATGAAATCCTGTTTTCCATCCTTTGACTTTTAATCTATGAGTTTCCTTTTGGGTCAGATGTGTTTCTTGTATACAACATATTGTAGGATGATGTTTCTTGATCCATTCTGTCAGTCTATTTCTTTTTATAGGTGAGTTGGGCCATTTACATTTATGGATATCACTGATATGTACTGGCTTGACTTTGCCATGTTATGTTCCAGTTGTTTGCTTTCTGCTTTTCCCCTTATTTAATTGTTTATCCTACCTGGTGGTTTCTTTCTGTTGTTGTTTTGGGGATTGTGGTCATTTTTATCTCTGTGTAGTATGTCTTTCAGTACTCTTTCTAGGGTTGGTTTGGTGGACATGAATTTCTTCAGTTGTTCTTTGTCATGGAAGTATCTTGTTTCTCCATTAAATATGAATGAAAATTTTGCTGGGTACATCAGTCTGGGTTGGAAGTTGTTTTCTTTAAGGGCTTGAAATACTTCACTCCAAGCTCTTCTTGACTTGAGGGTCTGTGCAGAAAATTCTGCTGTGATTCTAATGGGGTTTCCTTGATAGGTGAGTTGTGTCTTTTCTCTAACAGCTTTTAGTATTTTGTTTTTATGCTGCATGTCTGAGATCTTAATTATTATGTGTCTGGGTGTGGATTTACATTGATTGTGACTGTTTGGCATTCTATATACCTCACTTACCTGATGTCAGATTCTTTCCCCATGTTTGGGAAATTGTCTTCTGTTACTTCTGTGAATATTTTGGCTACATCATTTGCATTGACTCCTGCCTCTTCACTGATGCCTATTAATCTTATAGTGTTGCTCTTGGAATCATCTTGAAGCTGTTGGATTGTCATTTCATGCTGCTTTGTTATTTTAAAAGTTCTATCCTTTTCATGATCACTAACTGTGATCCTGTCCTCAAGGTCCAAAATCCTATCCTCAGCTTCATTTAAGCAGTTTTGCAAGCCTTGAATAGAATTTTTTATTTCTTGGATGTCTCTTTCAGTTTTTTTCCTGAATTCTGCATTTTTTTATATTGTTCATTCAAGGTTTCAATTGGTTTCCCATGCTTCTGTATTTTTTGCTTGATTTCTTCTTTAGCTGCACTCAGCAACTCCTTTACTAAGGTTATTATTTCTGTCTTTACATGGGAGAGTACTTCTAATTTGATTCCCTCTATAGCCTCATGGAGTTGTTTTTTTGTTTCACTTCTTATCTTTTCAGAGGTTCCCAGTGTGTTACTTTTGGAGTCCTCTATTTCAATATCTCCTGCACTTGCTTCTGGTGGACTAGATGTTTGAGACTGCATTTTGCTTTTTTGCTTTACCATTTTCACTCTGCCTGATGTTTTCTGTGTGTAGGAGGTGGTCACCCACACTCTTTTCAGACTCACCAAGGTCTCACAGTTAGTTGGAGGGAGCTTTACTACTGGCCCTATTTACCCACTGTACACCTCTATTTTAGGGGCATACTCATACACTGACACAGTTAATTCGCTGTTGTCCAAGGTTTGTGGCCTGGGAGCTAATTTCCAAGTTTTTTCCATGTGCTGGGATTCTGCCAGAGTGTGTGGTCAGGGCCTGAGGCTGGAATCTGGGTCCCGCTGGCTGCTTGTTGGTTGCTTTCCTGTGTGTGGCCCTGGGTGGTCTTGGATGCAGTGCATGGTCTTACCGCATGGGAGCAGGCTCAAAGCCAATTGATATGTATTGACTTATCTGTGTTATGTTATGTTATGTTATGTTATGTTATGATTTTCCTGTCATTGGTTCCTGTTTTTTACCTGTTTAATTGCTTGTCCTACCTGGGGGTTTCTTTCTCATGTTGTTCTTGGAACTGTGGTCTTTTTTTTTTTTTTTAATCTCTATCTAGAATGTCTTTCAGTACTCTTTCTAGGGTTGGTTTAGTGGGCATGAATTTCTTCAGTGTTCTTTGTCATGGAAGTATCCTATTTCTGCATTGCTTTTGTAGGGTGCATAAATATGGGTTGGAAGTTGTTTTCCTTCAGGGATTAAAATATTTCACTCCAGGCTGATCTTTATTTGAAGGTTTGTGTTGAGAAGTCAGCTGTGATTTGAATGGGCTTTCCTTGTTAAATGGTCTGTTTCTTTTTTCTACCAGCTTTTAATACTCTGCTTTTGTGCTGAATTTCTGGGATATTAATTATTATGTATCTGGTTGTAGATTTATTTTGATTATGGTGATTTGAGGTTTTATATGCCTCACTTATCTGGATGCCAGACTGTTCCCATGCTTGGGAAATTTCTGCTATTACTTCTGCAAATATTTTTTTTATGTCCCTTTTGTTGACTCCCACTTTTTCATTACTCCTATCAGACTTATGTTATTTTTCATCATTTTAGAGCTATTGAACTGTTATTTCATGGTTCCTTGTTATTTTTAAAATATCTTTTCTTTCATGCTCTGCAGCCTCAATCCTGTCTTCAAGGTCTGAGAGTCTGTCCTCAGTTTCATTCAAGTAGTTTGTCCAGCTTTCAATGAATTTTTATTTTCTTAGATGTTTGAATCTGTTTCGTATATTCTATTTCTTCCCTATATTGTTCATTCAGTTTCCCTCATTTTCTTATGCTCTTCTATTTTTTTTTTTTTTTGCCTATGTGTTCTCTAGCTATGCTGAATGATTCCTTCATTATAGATGCCATTTCTTTTTTAGCTTGAGACATTATTTCTGATCTGATTTTCTCTATGCCTCATGGATTTGTTTCTTTATTTCACTTGCTCTCTTTTTAGAAATTTCAGGTGTGTCTCTTCTAAGTTTTTCTATGTCTATGTCTCCTGTACTGCTCTGGATGGATTGGAGGTCTGAGGTTGCATTTTGCTTTTTCATTTTTTCCTGTTGGTTCATATTTCAGTCTTTTGAATCTTGCTAGTTTTGCCTACACTTCATGTGCACCACTGTCAGACTTCCCAGTCACCAGGTCATGTGGTGTAGGACAGAAGCCAGTCACCTGAATTTCTCCTGTGGGGCCAGTTGGTATTCCTGGATTCTTTCTTGGTTAACTAGCTTTGAGGTACTAATGTGAACCAATCTTTGGTTCATAACATTACTGCTGCTTCAGGCTTTTCCCAGTTACTAGTCCTACCTTTCCACCATGCACTCCCAGTCAAGCTCTACTGTGTCACTGGGGATCGGTCCACTAAATGAAGTATAGGATTACTTGGGCCATTGATCAAAGTCCCACCATGGTCCTTTTGATAGAAGGTGGAGTCAGTGGTGTGGTCACCAGTCTGCTGAGGTCTGCTGTGTGGAAGGCAGCATCACTAACACTATCAATTAGAAGGTGAGGTTGGTTTATCTGCATTCTTGATAATAGCCATTCTGACTGGAATAAGATGGATTTTCAAATTAGTTTTGATTTGAATTTTCTTCAGCATATTTGCTAAATAGTCAAACATTTTTCATATAATTATTTTTCATTTTAGATTTCTTCTTTGGAGAAATATCTGTTCAGTTCTTTTAACTATTAATTGGATTATTTATTCTTTTGTGGGGAGTTTTATGAGTTCTTTGAATTTCCTAATATGAATTCTTTCTCTGAAGAGTAGCTACTAGATTTTCTCCCTCCCATTCCATAAGCTACTTTTTCATATTGTTGTTTCATTTGTTACACAGAAGCTTTTTAATTTGATATAATCTCATTTGTTCAATCTTTCTATTATTTCCTGTGTTATTGAAATTTTATTCAGGCTGTCTTTATCTATGAATTTCAGTATTTCTCCTATGTTTTCTTTTAGTTGTTTTAAAATTTCAAGGATTATACCTAAGTCTTTGACTCATTTTGAATTAATTCTTATACATGGTTAGACATAATGATCTTGTTTCAGTCTTCTACTCTGTGATATCCAGTTTTCCCAGTACCACTTATTAAACAGATTATCTTTTATTCAGCATATGTTTTTGGCCCCTCTGTTGAGAACAAAGTAGCTGTAATTCCATGGGCTCATTTCTATGTCCCCTACTTATCACATTGAGCCACATGTATATTTTGTGGCAGTACTATGCTGTTTTTCTTGCTATGGATTTGGAATATATTTTGAATTCAGGTATTATGATTAATATCATGATTGATATTTTTAAAGCATAGTCTATTTGGAGTCTTTGCAGAATGTTCTGGGTATATAGTAAGGACTGTCTCTTCTAGTTGGTCAGAACTAGATGTCTCCTAGCCCTATATAAGTGCAAGGAATTATTTTTTTTTACATTATTTGATGTATGTTACCCGAGCCATTAGAATTCTTCCCTACATGATTATACATGCATGTTTTATTATTCATCAACAAACCAAACTCAAAAGAAGTCTTATGCAGATTTCTCTGCATCTTTCTCTTGTCTCTGGCACTTTACCATATGAATTTTTGCTGCTTCAGTTTTCCTGAGTTGATTGTTTTGTTTTTTTCCCTTCTTAACTAAGTGTTCTCTGTTTTAGATTACTCTGGTTGTAAGTAGTCAAAAAGAGTCTACAGGCAGAAAGCTGAAAGATCAGAAGACTCATGTCTTTAGTTTTGCTTCCTTCAAGAATCATAGCCAAGTGTTTCGTATTGACCAATGTTGGAAAATTTCAATTCATATACTTTCTAAAATATTTTGCTTGTGTACAGCAGGATGGAAACTCCATTCCTAGCTACTACATCACAGGTAGAAGTTTAAGGTACTATAAAATACCTTTATGACCATCCTCTACCCTTACAGATTCTAATTTGTTTGCTGGAGATGAGGTCCAACTTTGATAATTTAATTAAGAGGCTCCTCAGTTCATCCTATTGCTTATTTTGGATGGAGAACCACTGAATATAGGAAATCCTACCATCAGTCTTATAGGAAAGATTAGGGTCACTTGATCTGATTAAGTGGAAGATGTTGAAATCAGAAATTCTTATCTTCAGGAGCCATTTATAAGGAATGAGTAATCATGAGAGGCATGAGGAAGGGGAGGGCCCTTTATTTCCTCAACATAAGAAAGTCTCAACTGTTCTAGAAATACCCTTCACATTTTATTTTTCATTTTTCTTTTTCTCTTTTCTTCCCAGAATGGCTAAGTGAAAGGAAGTCCCAAATTTATACCAGGGATTCTCATTAACTGAACAGTAGAATCACTTAGTGTTATGAATTAAATTGTGTTTCCCAAAAAGACACAAGTCAGTGCCTTTGATCCAAGTCAGTGCCTGAGGCTATCAGAAGCTAGAGGAGAAACATGTAACAGCTTCTCACTCAGACCATCAGAAAAAACTAAGCTACTGACGTCTTGATTTTGGACTTCTGGCCTTCAGAGCTGTAGGTCAATAAATTTCTATTGCTTAAGCCACTTTGTTACAGCATCCTTATGAAACTAATACACCTAGGAAGATTTAAAATAGGCTTGCCAGGCCATGGGCCTAGAGATTCTGGTTTAATTGGTCTCTGGAGAAGCCCATAAGTTGTATCTATTAAAGCCTTAGCAGATGATGTTCAGCAAGGTCTGAGAAGCCCTCTTCAGGGAATCTAGGTTGGTGTTGGTGGAGAAAACTCATTGCAGTTTATGGCCTTCTCACTTCATCTTTCCCCAGTGGACACTCTTGGATGCTTCCCATTTCTTTAGGATTGCCAAATTTTGAAAACTATGTGAACACTGATTATGGCTTCTTTGTGGAGTTTCTTACATAATAAAACCACTAGGAATCCACTATTTATAGGCTCTAAGAATTAATATGTGAAATGTAGTCACATTACAGCTGCAACAATCACTCTATTAGCTTTATGTTATTAGAAGTTTGTTTCATAGCTTTTTATGGTCAGGAAACAACTGCCAAATCATTCGCCTCTGTTTCCACTTGAGTGCTGTGTGTACTACTGATGTCTGCAGGCTCACACACACAGAGGCCCTGGATCCTCAACAACTGTTATTTTTGGGAAGCCCTCCTTGACCCTGAGGTCCTGTTTGTGTCTAGGATTCCCAGCACTTTTCCATTATATTCCCCAATGCTGTGCACCTGTGTGGGAACAGAGACTAACATTAACCTTCGCTAGCCTAGGTGACTGATATTCCACACTTCATCATGTTTGGATGTTATTTCTAGGAAATAGACTTGCCAAGGATAAAAGGCTAACATGAGTCATTATCATTTTATTTGATTAATAGCTAACCATGAATGCTGATCTTCCTATGACACTTGGAGTAACATTTCCTGTAGTAAAGATGTCCCACAAGATATTGAAAGGTAAAAGGGGTGAAGGCCAAATAACAAAGTATTATGCTCATCAGGAAACATTTTGGAACATTTAGTCGCTTTTTTATTAGGAGGATATTCCAGATTGCAATCAAATGTGTGCCTCTAAAGACAAGATTCTGTAAATAAAAGCAGTATCTACAAAAATCACACCACCATATCCTCCCTACTTCTGTTCATAATTTGCTATTCTCCTGATACCTTCACTTTTTCCTATGCTATCCCCTTCCATTTTCACAGTTCAATAAGTATTCCATTCAATTTGATGCATATTTGCTACATACCTAATATACGGGCCAGGTATTTTCTAATGGTTATATCATACTTTCATTTGCCTTAATTTTTAAAGAAGTGATAAATAACTTTAAACTATATGTGCTATGAAAATAGATATTTAAAATAGCAAATAAGAGGGAGATGGTAGTTTATTTAGGATGAAAGGGTAAGGACACTTTGATACGGTAACATATGAACTCAGAACTGGAAGCAATGGTTGAGTGAATCACATGGAGATTGGGATAAGAGCCTTTTCGGCAGACCACACAACAATTGACAAAGACTTTTTAAATACTACTGAGAACAGAATCTGTTCATTCTTTTCTGTTTCCTCAGTGTCAAGCCCAGGTCCTGAATATAGTACATGCTAAATGTTTATTTGTGGGTTTGAAAAGGGAAGGAAAATAAAAAATAAGACTCCTTGGGAGAGTATTCACCTGTCTCATGTACTGCTTACAGTATGCCTGTATCTATTGCTGAAGGCCTGCTTCTGACCTCATGGGTCAGTGTCCAGGCCAGAGCAGTTGTCAAATGTTTTGAAGATCAGTCTGTTTAATTTTTAGTGAGCAGTAGTTAGAGCACACCTGTATCAAATATTCTCTTGGCTCTATGCCAATGAGTACAGATTTTTAAAAAACATTTTTACATGAGAATAAAAGGAAGGAACAAATCCTTACGGAATATTTGAGGGTGAGAGTATGATGAAAATGGAATTATCAAAAATCACATATGAATTTGAGTCACTAGAGAACACAAAACAGTGTCAACACATGGTTGACCTTCAATATCTATTGGTTGAATGAATGAAAGGAAATAAGGCTATGTTCTCCAAATCATCATATCAGTGCCACAGAAGTAACCATGCCCACTCAACATTCTTTGATTTACTGAAATATGGAGATCACTAGACATGTAGTTTGCTACTGGGGCAGGCAACATTTTCCACAGATGGTCTCAACAACGTCTCCTAGCTGTTATGTTATGTTATGAGGAGGAGCCTGACTATCCTCCTCAGAAAGTGAAGTTTATATCCCCTCTCCTTAAACTTGAGTGCACGCCATCCCTCAGATACCATTGTGAAGGAAATCACACAGCTTGCAGAAAGTCCTAGAGGAACAAATGACACTTGGCAGAGCTTGGGCTCAGTACCAGCATCAGTCTGGCACTGTGTGAGGGAAATAACTTGAAATGGGTCTTCAAGTCCCCAGTGTCTGTCTCTGCTAGTCCAACATGGAACACAGATGAGCCATCATGTGTGTCCTACCCAGATTATGGATTAATGAGAAGAAATGAGTGATTAGTGTGGTTTTTAGGTATAAATTTGAGGATGGTTTGCTTTGTGGCAATAGATAAGCAGAAGACCTAGTGAAAATATAGTTGGCCACTATGAATCAATCATCAATCTCTCTCTCTCTCTCTCTCTCTCTATATATATATATATATATATATATATATATATATATATTTTCCCCTTTGTTTGGGGGTTTCAGATATCAGTGTACTTGGCCATTGAACCACATCTCTAACCCTTTATTTGTATTTTGACACAAAGTCTGTCTATATTGTTCAGGCCATTCTTGAACTCTCTCCTCCTGCCTCACCTCCCCAAAAGCTAGAATTACAGGCATGCCTCACTACACCTAACTATGAATCAATTTTAATGGTGTATTTTGGGCTTATTACCTGAAAATGAAGATTAGAAACTCACACTAGTGGACCACAAAAGGTGGCAAACTTGAAATTTATCCTCGACACCCCATGATAATCATAAAGACAGAGAATTCCCTCCTTAAAGAAATGAGGCTGGAGAGATTATATGGAGGACCAAGAAATCTTAATAAGCTAGCTATATATTTAAAATATCAGCCTGCCTGGACTATTATATTAGCCTGTACTGTGTATTATATATGTAATTATTTCTTGACATATTTATAATACCTTTGTATCTTTCAAAGATGGCAAGCATAATTAGTTTGGAGGAAATTATTGAAATGAAAATAATAAGAACCAGCTGGTAATTTAGCTCAGCAGCACAAGTGCCTGTCTTGCAAGCACGTGGTCATGAGTTCTATCCCCGATACCAAAAAAGAAAAAAAAGAAAAATTAAAGAAAATAGTAAGAACCTAAGAATATTAGATAAATCAAGTACCTTGTAGCAAGGATAGCAGATCAAATGCCTACTTCAGTCACCTGATAATACATGTAGAGTCCATTGTTGAGAAGGAAAAATGAATATCATGGGAAATGGTACATTGATCAACTACCAATGCTGGCTGTAAACAGATAGGAAAGCCATGGAACAGCCAAACATCAGATATCTGCTTTTACAGCCACAGGCATTGAGGTCAGAGGACTTCAAGAACATCAAGAACATATAATTAATTTTATATTTTTAATATAAAACACAGTTCTGTGAAATCATATAAAAGTAGTTCCAAGCATCAGGCTGTTCTCTAAATCATAATTCTGACTAAGCAATTACAACTTATTCCAAAGAAGAAGCAATCTAAAAATTAATGGCTCACAAAAAATTTTCCACACAGCTTAAAACTGAAAAGGAATACATTAAAAGAGCACACAGCACAGCAATGCATCTGGGCTTTTGAACAGTGTTGCAAAGCATTCTTGAAGGCAAAACCAGCAGTGGGAAGCAAGATGGAAGCATCATATGTTTAATGACTGCTTTTGTTATATATCTTTTGGGAGTTGTCTAATGGCAAATAGTAAGATCCCTTCCTTAACCATACCCTATTAAATATTTTATTGATAGCATGGTAATTATAAGTATGAATGATGAGAAGTTAAGAAAACATCTTCATATTGCATGGATTTTGTATCACAAAAAGCTAACATAATGAGATAAATGTGCACCATTTAACAGGCACACATGTGTGGTTCTGTGTGAGCTCTACAGCCCAAGTCTGAAAATCTAATGATGAGCCTTCTTTCTGTGTTTGGTCCTTTTTCATCTCTTTTCCCAGATAGACAAAACATGGCCTCTTTAGAATCTTTGGCCCAAAATAGTTTGCTTTGAAATGCTTAGGATCAAACCCAGGGTATTGTCAACCCTCTAAATAGTTCTTAATAAAAGGAGAGATGTGTGAATAAAGACAAAGCTTCACATTAATGATAATTAAGCAGGGTTTGGATTAATTTTTACCAGCAATTAATTTACTCTTCTTTAAGAAGTGTGACCTGGAATAACAATAAATGAAGACCTAGATTCCAGAAGAATTTTCACCCTCTGATACTAGAGAATCACAATTACAAAGATAATTGAATTAGGACATTTAATAAAATTCTCACCACTCCTTAGTTAATATCTCCCCCCCCAAAAAAAAAGGGTAAGTTATTATACCATTGCTAATGAGATTTTTCCCTTTCTTCAACAGTGGATTAAAGTAATTATTATATACACTTATATACCTTGTAGAAAATTAGAAAATAAAAATCAGTAAGTACAAGTAAATAAAAACACAATACACTTTCACCAAACAGTATGTAATATTTAATACGTATTCAGATTTTTCACACATATTACTTATATGTGCATGTATGTTTGTGGAATACATCGTAGCATGTGTGTTTAATAATGCATGCATTTTTAATTCCAAATTCAATCATATCACATATGTCATTTAACAATGACTTTTCAGTCCTAATATCTACCTGCTATGCCAACAAACACTTATCCAATTTCCAACCTACTTTTTAATTTCTCAATTATGTCAAAATGTCTTGTAGAAGCAAAGGGATTCAGATCGGGTCCAGTCCAGAAACACATGTTACATCTGCTTGCTCTTTCTTTACCTCTTTTCTAATCTAGCAACTGTTTTTTACGACATTGACTCAAAAAACTGTTTTCCTGCAGCAAAAGGCTTAAAGGATTTGAGTTAAACATTTTTTTTGGCTTAAGCACATCATAGGTGATGTACAGCATCACAACAGAGACACTTACTATCTCATTCCCAAATAAGAATGCTGATTTTTTTAAGCAGAAGAGGTTGGTGGATAATAAAATGGTTTTACATGCAGAAAAATGTAACCCTAACTCAAAAGGAAAAATTAAAAACAAAATTTAATGCCTAAAACCTAAAGGAGACTGGTTGGAGGATTAACAATTTGAAAGGGGGCACTAAAAAAGCTCTTACATTTTTCCTTTGTCTGTGTTCACAGTGACATGTTAGACATCAAACAGAAGAACCTATCCAGATTTATCACTGGAAGCAGTGCTCCCCGAAGAAGAAATAAGTCCGAGAAGGATTAGAGAGACAATGGCTGTCCAAGCCTGTCTAGTTAATTTATAAGGAGGGATCATTGATTTTTATTTTAATTAAAAACTTTTTAACATAAGAGTCAAGGATCTAGTTGGAATGTCAGATGTTAGCCATGTAAACCTGGGACAGAGTGACCTCAGTAACAGAGAATCCAAAGTGAGGTTTTCTCTTTACATTCATGCATTTGTTCTGTCAAGCAAAAATTACATGCTCTGAAATACCAGATAAATTCAGAAGAGTTTATAAAAGTTGTTTCCATAATCCTTTTTCCAACTTGCAAGCTGTAGCAAGCTGCAGTTTCCACAGACCCCTCCGCCAAGTGGTCTAGGTCACGATTTAACCCTCTGTAGGGAAATAAACCCACCTGTAGCCTGAGCAGAGGTGGGACCATGATTTCATCTTAGCTGAACTCTGCCTTTGATGACCCCTGATGCTGACATGGCGTATTAGGAATAGAACCACAAAGCCCAACTAGAAAAGAATCTTGTCATTTGCTCTCAAAGGAAAAAATAAGGAAAGAAAAGATAAACTCGCTGGGGGCTCTCCTGTTCGAGGAAAGAGGTAGCAAGTCCACTGCAGCTGCGGAGCCAAGCAGTCATTTGTAACGTTAATCTCCATAATCCACGTGCCAGAGAATCTGCCTCCCACCTCACAGGGAACAGCAGCAACACTCCTGGAGGGCCAGAGATACACATCTCATGTCAGGATCAGTGAACAAGAAATGGACTGTGAAACGTGCTGGAATGAGCAGAAGACATCCCCACAGCAAAGGAGACTTTCCCTTCTTAGATGCTGTGCACTCGGTACCATAGTGTCTCTTTTTCTTCAAAACTGCTGTTCATTTCATTATGCATTATATAATCGATTCTCATAAACTGTTTAGGAGAAGTTCTACACATGTATGAGTCTCTACATGTATAACTATCCTTTCTGTATTAGAGGGAAAAACCAAACCAAACCAAACCAAACCAAACCAAACAAAACATATTACTAGAAAAACATGAAACAAAAAAGACAAATAAATAACAACAGCAAAGAGTCCAAAACACTGACAATATAGGCCTTCAAAACATGGTGGTAGGAGCATAACTATGCTGTGAAATCCAGTAATACTATTATTCTTTGTTCAGAGTGATTTTAGTCTGTTTGGATTATTTAATTTCAACATACATGAAGGTATGGACAGCTATTTTGAAGAGAATGAGAGACATTAGGGCAGCCATTGTTGACTTTCCTATTGTCTGGTTTTGACCTAAAATGCCTTCATCATCCTGTTCTGATCAGTTTTATACTATTTTGTTTTGTATGAATTCATTGTGTGTGAAGATATGGAGAACTACTTAGAAGAAAACAAGAGACACTGTGGTAGCCAGGGATGATCTCCTGTTGTCTTGCTTTAAAATCTGTGTCTCCTACATTGTTTTCTTCTGATCTGTTTTGTTCTGTTTAGTTTTACCCTCTTTAAAATAAAATTTAAAAAAAAAAGAAGCTGTGAACTCATCTTTATTTCTTGCTGGCTGTCTCAGTCCACTCAGAATGCTGTGGCTGGCCCTGAACCATTATTTATCTTTCATGAAAAGAGGAAACAGATTCTTGCCCTGACAAGGCCTATGGCCTAGAGACACAGGCCCAGGACCTCCAGAGACACGGGAAGCATTTTAAAGAACTCATGTGTGCTGGGTGCTGCCCCAAATTACTGAGTTAGATGCCTCTCTTGCCACAACAGAGGTCTCACATAGAACCTCATCCTGGCCTACAGATCTGTAGTCTGAACAATCCATAGGTCACTCATATGTCTGTCTGGGTGGTACTAAATGGATCTGGGAAACAATATTTGAAAATTGTGGATTAATTATAAAAACATTTTAAAATACCAGTGGGTAGAGAGCACAAGGCTTTTTCTATCTATCAAACAAAGGTCCTGAAATAAAACAAAGAGACAGAAAACAAAATAGATGAGGAAGTGAGGAGAGTAGAGAGTGGGTGGTCCATTTGCTAATAATAAGGGTACCTAGAAAAAAGCTGTTGTTAGAGGGCTGTTTTTAGTACTCAACAGTTGGGGTTCAGATCAGCCAAACCTTACAGGAAAAAGTCTTATCTCCTCTAGGTTCTATGTAAACTGATCCTGCAGAGGACTAAACTTTGTTTCTAATATTTCTCTAGTAACTATCATCAGAAGTGATGACAATCCATAGCTAATGAAATCAATCCCTTGTAATTCCCCAGACATATGTTTCTTGAAAACCTCCTAGAGTAATGATGTTGAACATCACCAGAACCCAATCAGGTAGTGGCCAGAGTTAGCTCTAGATCTCAAGATTTCACCCTGAGCCAGGAGAGTAGAGACCACAGCCCCAAAGCAGTAGAGGCTCATCAGATTAGGAACTTGTGAATCTGGTGTGATGTAAATTATATTATGGACTAGACATAGCCTAGAGTTAAACATTTTGCTCTCAGCCTTTTAGCAATATTTGGGATAGGTATTAGATTGTTAGAAGAATAATACAGTAGAATAGAAATTAATCCATTTTGGGAGTGGGGATTCTTACCAGGTGAGACAAAACTGGAAGAAAGTTGGAGAAATCATTAAAATGAATTAGAATGTGCAGTTCTGGCCTAGATGCACCAGTGAAGCAGAGAATTGAATGAAATATTCCAAATCTGCTAGCATATCAATCCCAATGATAAGCAGGCTTATAAGGAAAAATAAAGATATCTTAAAATGTTGACTGGGACACATGATCTGTGTTGAATTAATAATATTTCATAACTGGTATGACTTAGGTTTTAGTCATTTGTAGTGGTAAATTAGTTTCCTAGGACCACTGTAACTAATTGTCATGGGCTTAGTAGCCTAAAATAACAAAAATTTATTTATCATAGCACTGGAGGGTAGAAGTCCAAAGTCAATGTGTTAGCATGGCCAATTTTTCCTTGAAGGTCCCAGGGAACAATACTTTCATGCATAACCCATAAGCCCTGATGGTGGTTCCTGAGCATCCCTGTCATTCCTTGGCTTGTAGCTGTATTGCTTTGCATCTTCTTCTGGCTACGTTGCCTTCTTGCCTGTGTGTTTCTCTCTACATCCTCCCCTGAATTTATAAGAACAAATCATGGGATTTAGGGCCACCTTACTCCAGTCTGATCTAATCTTAACTAACTTAATCTGCAAGGATTTACAGTAGTTTCCAAATAAAATCACGTTATAAGTGGACGTGACTTTTGGAAAACACTACTCGACTTGCTGCAAGTGAGTTCCAGCAGTAGCAGCAGAGTGAGGTCTCTAGGACTCTCTGCTGGGCCTGGGCCTACCCTTCAATTGTGTTATGGGAAGGTTATAGATAAGAGTTTTCTATAGGAAGGCACCTGGGATGAAAAGGAGGTTTGGGAGGAGGCAGTTTAAAGGGAAAGACTTGGACTTCTCTCTATCGAGGGTGAGAAAGAGGTACGAGATATCAACAATTGGCCAAGTTGAATGGAAGTTAATCAACATTTTAGTAAGTTGTAAAGTCATATAAGCTCATCAGAAATATTGCTTTGATGGCTACTGTAGTCTCAGAATTGCTGGAGGTAAATGGGGTGCTTTCAAGCATTTGGGCACAAAGCAAATATCCCCCATATCAATGACAACAACACCTTGTACCTGTGCAGTAAGGGTAGGTTAAAGAATGTGTTGAGAAACAGAGATAGCATCAGCTACTTACAAGATGGGCACAGGATTTATATCATGTTTAGAGACATGGAGACCTCTGCTTAAGAGGGATTACAGGGATGAAATGTAGGACAGATGCAGAGAAATCTGGGGCTGGTCTTATTAAACCTTTCTAAGCTTCACTAGGAAGAATATGGTCACCATTTCTCCTTGTTCTGGTGCAGGAAGATAAAGAAGAGGAATCCAAGGCTTGATAATGAGAGAATCTTGTCAAAAGGAGCAAGGGAGAAGCTCCAGCCAAATCCCAACAGCAGGTGCAGATGAAGAGCCAGCATGACAGCTAAGAGGTGAAACAGCAGCTCCACAGGTCTTTGGGGCGGGTGGGGACATTTCTTTAATATTCATTCAGGAGCTAATAATCTGGAAGAATAAAACCCATCCTGCTCTGTTATTGTGAAGACCTAGGTACTGAGAATATTGGGATTCTATGGGGCATTTTGGAATATTTGGAAACAGTGAAGACATACGATGGCGGGTTATACCAGATCACTGCACTGTTCTCATTTCTCTGTACTTATGTTGTCCCTGAGGGGAGTTGGTAACAAAACACAAGGAGTTTAGAGTTAATGACTACGTAATGGATTGAAAGATGCCATTATGTTTACATATTCTAGGGCAAACATGTGATCTACCTCCAACTCAGATATTAGAAATATAAAGTTCACATGTTGAAGTGAAAAATCATGCTTTTATTAGGTAATATTAAGAGGCACTATCTGAGGGCAGTGTGTTAGGGATGCTGCTATGCCAGGACTGAAAGCTAAAATCATAGGACTGATCAAATAAATCTGACCTTTGAAAAATGATTGCTCAGGACTTACAACATCTTGGAGTTACCAGAAAATGCAATGTGCTCATCAACCAACCTCAACACCCTAATATCTGCAGGTAGATGGAACCTGAAGAGAGGTCTGTCATCTTGTCAAGGATGCAATTATTGATAATATTCACCCTTCTTGAAATTCCATATGTTTGATTTTGAATGTCTTTCTGAAGGAGAGAAAGCAGAACTGTGAAACTCCTTCTAGATGAACACATCTAGATTACATTCCATGTGGGAAGTATAAGAATACAACTGAGTAGAACAGATCTGGGAGATGGAAATACGAATTAGAGATAGAGACAGAAAGGATACATATATATATACCTATATATTTTCTGATGTAGAAATATTTTCTGATTTATGTACAAAGTATTAAGAGTTTTTCTATGAAATGCATTCTGGGACATGTTTGCAGCTATGAAGTGTATTAAGGAGTATTCTCAGAAATGACCGTGAGAGAGGAAAACACAGATAGAGGAGCTGGGTCGGCACACAGTTATAACAGACCCCCCGCTAATTCCGTGGGTAGTTCTGGAACGGGGGTGAACCCTGTAGACTTGTCCCCACTTGAAGGAGGAGGACCAGATCTTTGTCCCGTGCATCAATCACTGGATTCGAGCTCGCCCTGAAGAGGAAACACACCCTGAAACAGGTAACGCCCACAGGGGAAGGACAATTCCTCTATTCTGCACTAGTATCTCTGTCTTGGGGTTGGGAGTGGGAAGACGGTGTTGTAGAATTTCACTCCCAGCCTGCCTTTGCTCCTGGCCTCTACTGACCTTCTCTACTGACCTTCTGATACAGACTTCAGAGAAGTTTTCAGTCTTAGATTCACAATTTTCCATTCCTCTCCAACTTTTGCTTTCTGTCCATGCAATCTCTTCACTCCTATTGCTAAGCCAATAAGCACAAAGTGTCAAATGGTTGGTAGCGGGTGGGGGGCATCAAAAGGGAGAAATGTGTATGGGGCAGAGATAATCTTGATTAATATTTTTAAAATGTCACATTTCTAGAATAAGCTATATGATAAACTTTATCCTATGACACCCCATAGGAATCCTCTCAAAAGCCCACCATCCCCGTGTGGCTGCAAAGCTACCTGTAAAAGAAGAATAAATCAAAGGCTCTGACCTGGGAGAGCTTTTAGACTATCTAGGTGATGCACACTGACAAGGTTAAAATAATGTGATTGGTGGTATCATTTTCATCTTTACACCATATTATATATTACAGATTCAGGAGCTATTTACCCTGCTAGGTTGGAGATCTTTCACAAAAGTCTTAACTGAAAAAAGGGTAGTTGATATGAATCTGGAAGGGTGAATAGAATGTTAAAAATCTCCCAGAAAAAAGTAAAAAAGAAATAAAGAAAGATTGGCAATGTGAAAGTTTATGTCATACTCTTACCATAAACAATTAAGAGTTCCCTAATCCTAACCTTAACCACCAGCAAAACTCCCACCTACCACGCTACTTTCACCAGATCAACTGCTTAATAGATTTATTTCATTGAAGAAGCTTTATTTACTCTTTTCAGATCTGTTCTAGAACATTCGTTATAATAAAGTCCATAAAGAATGATTTTACATGCTATACATAGAACTCAGTAAACATGCAAAAAAGACCAAAAAATTGCCACTTTCTCTTTTTTTGCATCTTTATTTTTATTTTGCTTCAGGCTATTTTTTTGCCACTTTCTTAATAAGTAGTCAAAGAACTTTTCTCTCATGAAATCTATTGTCAAATCAGCATGATGGAAAATGACTACATGAAACCTTCATTCATCTACATCTTTAATGAAGTCAAAGGCATTTCAAATCTGTAATGAGCATTGTTGTTTGCTTACCCAGTAACTGCTCCCTTTCCTTATAGCATTTCGGACTTTTGGGGGTGATTAAGGTGTGTATTCTCCAAACTCATTTTCTTACCTTCTCACTCTACTCATATCCCTAAGCTGACCTACAAAAACTTTATGATAAGCTCTCCCCAACTTTAAGATCTTGGAAGATGTGAAGAAGGAAAGAGACATCAGGATTGTTATTTCTCCAGCAACGTCTCTCAAGGTTATCAAGAATTCTTGGAAACAACCCAAGAATCAACCACGGAGTGGATAAAAACATGTGGTATTTTTATACAATGGAGTACTATTCAGCCATAAAGAAGGATAAACTGGAGCCTTTTATAGGTAAATAGGTGCAATTTGAGACCATACTCATAAGTGAAATAAATCAGACTCACATGTGTAAACATCATGTTATCTCTCTAGTATGAGAAGCTGAAAGAATAAATAAGATCCAAGATGTACAATAGATATTGTGAAATGAGAAGAAACTGTTCAAAAGGAAAGAGAAACTGGGATTGGGGGAAAGGAGAAAAGGAAAGGAAAAATAATATATATATTTCTTTTTATATACACACATATATATATGTGTGTGTGTATATATGTTAAAACGGTTATACTAATTTCTATTAGTTACTTCATTGAAAAGAAAGCTTTGTGCTTATTTTGTTTGATCAATTTTTCATGCCTAAATCTTGTAATTTAAGCAACTACTTTGAAGACAACCATACGCAATATATTAACCATTGTTATTTTCCTACTATCTTGTTTTGAAATTTTGTAGCATTATTTTTTGCTGTTCTTTCTTCTTAAAAAAGAAAAGAAACAAAAATAATTAGCTGTGTTTTTCTACTAAAGCTCTCAGCTGCTATCAGGTGAATTTCTCCATATGTCCTCTCTGTTTCAGGTGTTGGTAAATTCTCACTCCTTTCACCTTTCAATCCCAAGGATGTTAACAGCTCCTTTTTCTGAGGGCACTGTGCCCTTCCTTTTAGTTTTCCTCTGCTTGCCCACACATTTATAAAGAATGCCTTTATTAGCTAGGGTTGGAGGTCCCATTTGACCCAGCTGTTCCACTCTTAGGCATATTCCCAGAAGAACTGATAACATCTTACCACAGTGATATATGTGCACCCATGTTTATAGCGACACAATTTGTAATAGCCAGATCTTGGAAACAACCTAAGTGCCCATCAACCAAGGAATGGATAAAAAAAATTGTGGTACTTTTATACAATGCATTACTACTCAGCTATAAAGAATGATCACCTTGAAATATTTATAAATAAATCACATTGAAATATTTATAAATAAATATGCATCTTGAATCCTTACTCATAAGTGAAATAAATCAAACTCACATGTATAAATACCGGATAGTCTCCCTAGTGTAAGAAATGGTAAGAGTACAGAAGATTTTACGGTAATCATGGTTCACCATTTTATTGTTTTGAAGTCTTATGTTTCCATTCATTCTTTGGAATGGTTTTATTCTGTTTGTTTGATCTTAATATATGTGATGGTATGAATAGTTACTTTGAAGAAAAGACAATATGGTAGCCATTGTTGATTTGATATCATCTTGCTCTGAATTCCTACCATGCTCTTGTTTTTCTATTACCATTGGTTCTGTCACATTGTGTCTTATTGGATTTTAATATGTGTGATAGTATAAACAAATTTTTTATGGAAAATGAGATAATATAGTAGCCATTGTTCATCTTAGATTATTTGGTTCAGAATGACTTACAATACTTTCATTCTCTTGAGTGGTTTTACTCTATTTTGTTATGTTTGACATTATTGTGTGTAAAGCTAAGCTCAACTATTTCAAAGAAAGAGACATAATGATAGCTACTGTTAATATCCAATTGTCTTGTTGTGAAGTGCTGTGTTGCTTACATTGTTCTGATCTGCTTAGATCTGTCCTCTTTTGTTTTATTCTCTTTAAAATAAAAAAATTTAAAAAAGAATGCCTTTATTAATTTTTTACCAAATTTCTCAACTCAGATATGACTGATCCATTCTTCCCAAGGTTTCAGATCCTACTAGGAACTCACTGTCCCACCCAAGATGTTGGAACTTCCAAGCCTAAACCAATCAGAGCATCATTTTACTGGTAACAATTATTAGGCTACAGCTGAACACAGGGCCATTGCTAGTCTAGTCAAAGGAAATGCCAAGTCTCTTCTTTGTTAAGAAAGGTAACACAAAGATGTTGACTGCTTTTGTTGAAGAAGAAAGAGAAAATACATAGAAATAATAGCTACTGTATGATATTTTACAACCACAATAGCATGCCTGAAAATAGAACCAAAATCTAGGAAGTAAAATCAGTAAGTACATAAATATACAATATCCTAATAACTACCAAAGACCACAACTTAATCTCCTGAACCTGTGGACCTATTAGGTTATATTGAGGCAAAGGGAAAAATAACATTACTTATTAACTGTCTTCGAGATGGGGAAATCAGATTAACTGGGTGGGACAAACATGGCCATGAATGCCCTTTATAAGTGACTCAGGAGGCAGAAGAGACAGACCAGAAGATGAAAACATAAGCAAGAATCAATCCTACTTTGCCAGTTTTAAATAGAGAGAATTGGAGCCAGGAGTCAAGGCCTGCAGGCAGTCATAGCAAATGGAAAATACAACTAAAACAAATATTCTCCTAAAGTCTTTGGAAGGACCATAGCCCTTTAACATCCTGATTTTATCTCGAGGAGAACCATTTCAGACTTCTGAGCTCCAGAGAATAGATATGGATTGTTTTAAGCCAATTGATTAAGCAGCAGAGATGTTGAGAAGGTGAGGAACCAAATGTATAGAAAAAGAAGGCAAGAAACAACAACAGAGTTAAAAAAAAACACATAATGAGAAAAAATAACTTTTTCCAGTTATCCTTTGGAAAGAGGACTAGTACCTACAAAATATAAAGAGCTCAAAAAGGTAGGCACCCCAAAATAATCCAGTCAAAAAAGTAGCAACTGAAACAAGCATGTCACAAAAGAAGAAATAAAAATGACCAGTAAAAACATGAAGAAATGTTCAACATTGCTGGCCATTAGAGAAATGTAGGTAAAACATTTAGATTCCATCTTATTCCAGAAAGAATGAATATCATCAAGAAATCAAATAATAACAAATGGTAGCAAAGCTGTGAAATAAAAGAACTCTTCTACATTGATGATGGAAATGTAATCTAGTAGAGTCACTATGGAATATAGGATAGATATTCCTCAAAAAACTAAAAATAGAAATTATGTTCATCCCAGCTATTGCTCTGTTAAGTATTTTTCTCCCAAAGAGTTGGAGGCATCATATTACGAGGATACATGCATACTCATATTTATAGCAGCACATTTCACAATAACTAAATCTTGAAAGTGGTCTATATGTCCATCGAAAGATGAAATGGATAAAGAAAATGTGATATTCACACATGATAGAGTACTACTCTGTCATTTAAAAGGTAAACATAAGTCATTTGTAGAAAAAATAGATGCACTTTGAGACTATAAGGTTAAGTGAAATAAATAAGACATGAGCTTAAATATCACATTGGTTTTCTTATATGGGAAATCCAAAATAAAAATAAAGAGCAAAATAAAAGATAGATCATAGGAAACATGAAGGTAGATCTTTCTCAATAGGAAGGGAGTCAAGAGATGGAAAGGGGGAATGAAGAGCAAGAGGATGAAGAAGGAATGAAGATGTGTTATGTGCAGGTACCAACCCCACACAAGGCCTGTAAACACTTAGAGCAGGAGAGAATTAGAGAAAGAAAAACAAACAAATGAGGAACAAAAATTATGACCAAAGGCAAGAAGAAAAAAGTAACAAGATCCTGGGAAGAAAGAAGTGAAACATGGTATCACACCGTCTTGTATAATTTGAGTGTTTGGCAAACATTGTAGGACAATAGTGACAGTTACACTTCCCTGGGCAGCATCACCACAGCACTTCTTCAAAAGAGCCAGGACTCTGCCTCAGCAATGTGCACACCAAGGATCAGGCAGAGGAAGGAACTTGTTCACATGTGCAGGTGGCTAATGAGTGACAGCTTGGATTCAAACTAGTTTTTCTGATCCCAACATCTTTGCCTTAAGCCACTAGGTTACAAGTTGATATAAGCATGTTTCTAAGCTTCAAGCTTCCTACTACCAGGTCCTCACACAGGCACCCAGAGTTCAATGAAAATGGGGTCTATTTCCATATTCTTTTTACCATAATGAAAGAAGTTCATGTGCTTTCGAGGAAAGAAATCTTGACTGAGGACTTGACCTCTTACTCCATCTCTAGCTTTGTCATTTATATTTAAACAAATCACTTCATCTCTCTGGGTTTCAATCTGTAGTCCTTGCAAGGGGATAGACTTTCTGACTGTAAAGTTCTTTCAGGTCATAGCCTTGTCTTTGATACAGCAGAGCTGCAGTGCTTGAATGCTGGGACGGAGTGTTTGCATTTTCACACATTAGCTAGCTGGGGTAAGTGCCTGGACAGGGATATGATAGACTGCCTGAAAACTATCCAAAAGTTGAGAATACACATCCACAGGTAGGTGTCTGAGGCAGGGAGATGAGAGAGGAAGTTAGTGAACTCTACTCCTGTCCTCTTAATAGGTCATCATTCACTGAGGTAACGATGGGGAGCAAAGAAAGTGGCCCTTTGTCATACATGCGTATCTCTGGAAACTTCTTCCATCCCAGCCACTCTGACTACAAAAGCTTGATGGTGCTGAGGTGCTGTGAGTCTCTGGGAAAGGTTTCATGCTGAAACACTGGCCTTCAGCCACTTGGGTGGGAAAGATTAGGCTGGCAGTGGTAGCGCCTGTTGGCAGCCAGGTTGGGGAACTGGGCCACGGGTAGGGTGAAGAAGGTGGGGAAGCCGTGGTGAGAAAGTAGATCCCTGGGAGCTGTGAACAAAGGCGCCGAGGCAGGGAGCCAGGGATGTCACTGCTACCTGGAAGGGAAAGGCAGGGACACAGTGACGGAGCATGGCAGACATTCTCCTACCTACAGCTTCTGAGCCAAAGTCTTCTTCTGTTTCACAGATGAGAATAAAAACAAGCCTGAAAACAGTCCAGGGAAATAAAAGGCCTGGGCAAATAGGATAAGGTTTGTGGCTGTTCTTATTACTCTGCCATTGTCTTCAGTATAATCAGTTCTTCATGGCCTCTTCATGCCTTTTATAAATGGACTTACATGTGAACACACAAAACTAAGAATCTTGTCCAATAAATTTGGGGGGGCTGCTTGATATATCATCACTTCTTTTAATTTATGTGCACAAGTGTGAAGAAACCATGGAAACATTTGTACAAGTCATAAGCAGGAAAAACAAAAAGCAAAAAGATGAAAGGAAAGTTTGAGTTTATGTTCAAGTCACAAAATGCAATGTGATGAAAAAACACTTAAATGGAAAGTATGGGAAGGGTCCTTAGAGTAAAACACAGTGGGTCATTTATTGGCTATTATTGGAGAAGGAGCTCCAAGGGACCAACTGATTTTATTCAGGGAGAGTGGCCCTTGTAAATTCATGTTGTTGAAGTCCTCACTAATTAACTAATTTCCCCAGGTAAATGAAAGCCCTAAGGAAAGCATTCAATAAATATTTACCTGGGCCCTGCATAACATTGTGATGGGAGTTAAAGTGGGAGTTAAGAGTCAATGCAAAGATGGAAAAAGAATTATTCCTAAAATTCAAGAGATTTGCAATCTTAGATACAATTTTTGCATTCCATAAAGAATTCACATAAAATCTCTTATCGATATGTAATCACTTGATTTTCGCTGACCACTAAGAACATTTGTATGCACCTTTGATAAGCATCAGACCCTGTGGCATGAAATACATTTTAATATCATTATTTTAACTTTAGGTCTTGATTCCCTAGTTTTTCCATGATTTTCTAGAATCTACTTTCATCTTCAACCATGAAAACAAAAAAGTCATGATGAATAAGGAGGGCAAAGACATGTTCTCAAGGGACAAGTCACACAACAGTAGTTCAAATCAGGAAAGGAATAGAGTTTAGATGAGAAAAACACCGGGTTTTTTTGTAGAGAACCACAGATATCTTGCAGAAAAGGTGAATTTTAGAATAGGGGTTACAAGATCACATACATAAAGGTACTTGGAAAGCAACAGAAATTTAACAAATAGGCAGTAAAGAGACAGGGGCGAATAATAAAGTACATAAATGCTCTAACAATTATGGTTATTCTGCAACATCAGCTTTTAAAGCACATATTGCCTCTAGATAGAATTATGCTTCAAGAAAATCTTTTAAACCACCCATACACTATAAAACCATTAATTACACCCCAAAAGAACAAGCATATATGTGTCCATGAGCTGTATCAGCAATTAATTGACATTTATTGTATTATGCTCTGTCAGAAGTTTGCATAGTTATTCTTGATCATCAAAATTATTGGCTTGAGAGAGACATATATAGGTAAAGCACACTTCTGGGTGCGTCTGGGTGAGTCATGAGGGTATGAATTCTGCAGACTCTCTCTGGTTTCTGCACTTTTTCTGAGTTCTTTCCCTGTGTTCTGCTTCCTGGCACCCACATAATGAGTTGTTTTGCACCTCCATCTCCTGCCATGATAGCTCTACCTTGGAGCCAGCTGATTGTAGATCGTGAGACAAAAGTGAGCCCTTTCTTCATAAAGTTGCAAGTGTTACATATTTTGTCCAATGATGAGAAAACTGACCAATACAATGATGGAGCTAAGAGATTCAAACAAGCAATTCCATTTTCATTTCTTTTGAGAAAGAACTTCAGTCTTTAAAAATTAAAGTGAATTTAACATGAGGCTTTAGTATATTTTTACACCAAAATATACTAACGATATGGCATTTTATGGAGGAAGCAACAAATTTTGCACAATGTTATTCAAAAATAACATATTATACAGAAAATAATTGCATTTAGCAGTTATTCATGAAGACTTTGGTGTTTTAATCAAGATCGATGTTCTGGTGAATTAGAAGTGTACCAAGTCATCATCAGGCAATTTCTATTTAAAAAAAAGTACAAAAATAAGAGAGAAAATAAATTAAGCAAAGCAAAGAGAGCTCCAAAAGGATATTATTGACTTGCAACAATATCCTAGGATAAAGGGGATAGGAAGAAATTCCAATTTGGCAGCTCAGTCAGGGTCTGAAATGTTGCTTTTTCTAAATATCAAATAAGCAGTAAACCTTGGTCTCCAATTTCTTCTTAACTTCACCCTCCAAAGTTTCAGATCTGACTGTTTCATTCCATCAAGGCATTCAGGAAACAGAATCTTCTTGGTGGCATTTCAAATCTAACATTTTACTCAAATGTGCACTGTACAATTCAGTCAATTGTTCAGCAGATACAAGAGCCAACAAACTTGGCTCAGTTAATGAGGCTACTGAAAGAGTCCAAGTTTATAGATTTTTAAAAACAATCTAAAATAAACTATGATTGAATTTCAAAGGTTTAAATGAACCACAATGAAACAATCCGATAATACCACCTTGAGAAAGAAGAGCAACAGTGGAATCAGAATGCTCTAATGATAACTGAAGTCATTTTGTGCCAGAAAGAATGACCCAGTGAAAGTGTTAGAATCTAATCAGGATGAACATTTGCATGTTAAAGGGCTCAAATCTACAGTCCCCTTCTGTAAAATCAACATTTTCTGTCTTTTCAAGAGACCATTAGGTCACAAACGGAATAATAAAATGTCTTTTCTGACTAACCCCTAACTTCCATTCCCTAAATTGTTTTCATGAACAGAATCCTTGTGAAAAGACATCATTCCCTGGGAGGAGAAATCTGCCTGGATCTGGTTGTTTAATTGTTTGGCTTCTCTTCACCTACTGCAATTTTAGAAAATGAAAAAGCCAAAAGGACTCCCTAAAATTACAGCTCTAGTATCCAAGGGCTGGAGTGAGATTTCAAGGGAATGAGGGAAGGTAACTTGTCATATATGTGTTATTATCAAGTTGTCTATGAAAAAAAATCATACTGCACTATAAAGCAAACTGTCCAAAATCCAGGAAATCTAATTTGTGGTGAAGAGGGGGAGATACTCAGTTATACTACTGAGGAACATCCGTGGCTTATACATGTTTGTTCAGAAGAGTGATCGGTAGTGGGGTTCCTTTGGAACAGGTGGACCTCTTAGGCAATATGTTAATTTTAATATATTGCTTACCGAAATCTCAGAATTCTGCCACTCTACAAGGCACAGCCCCAAAGGGAGCAGGAACAAGTGGAACAGGCACAAATAGAGCAACACACATAACTTCAAACAGAAGCACCTGGCCGGCTCCAAAGGAACAAGGTGTAGTTGGGCTTGGCTGCCTTTCTTCAATGATTATTCGCACTTCCCCACTTCCTTTCTGAGCTAAGCCACTTAAGAGGGAAATGAAATTCCTTAGTGACAAGGGTGCAAGGAGGAAGAAATAGAAATATTTCCCAAAGGTCTGACAGACTAGATGTGGTCAATGAAATTATGCTGGGTGTTGATTTTGCAAGCCTTGGACTTGGCTTCCTCCTCTCCCGCCTGCCCTTGAGTCAGGTCATTGCTTCTTTTGCTATGACCAAAAAGAAAGCAGGAAGAGACAGGAAGAACTACAAGTGACTCACAGAGCTAAAAGCATGGTCCTGTGAACCAACCTGAAGACTGGTTTTTATGTAGCTCTTGAATATCTTTTTAAAGAACTTTTCTGATAAAATATGAAAACAATCAGGTGTCAAATATGATTTATTCAATAGTCAAAACAATGTTATAACTTGAAGATTTTACAGTTAGAATGTAATTACAGAAGTCTCTACTTAATAAAAAATAAGAATAATCTAATAGAAATAAAACTCATAGTTAAAAATTAATAAAAAAAATAAGGGAAAAATGTGTTCCACCTTTTAAGTCAATTGCATTGCTGTATTCTGGCTCCTATTTCTTTTATTATCAGACAGTGATGAGAAGTAATGTTAAACTGAAAGTGCATTCTAAAATACTACTCATATAAAATAGTTTTTATTTTTGGTCAGTGTCTTGGTTACTTTTTGCTGGGACAAAATACCTGACACCCAAAATGAAGAAAAGGAAAGGTTTATTTCTTATAGTTCTTGAAGGTTTCAGTCCATACTCAGCTGTCTCCAAGGCAAGCAGAGCATGGCAGGGCTGGCTCATGCTATTTGCCACAGCAAATAGCAAGGTACAAACTGGTAAAAGAGAGAAACACCTTCCTACCATTGCAGCATATCCTGGCTCCACCCCTAGGTGGGTGTAGCACTCACACCACCAACCCAAGTGCTAGACAATGACACAATCACAAATGCATAATTGCATGAGGCTTGGGGGCCACTGACATAAACCATGGCAGTCAGGTTGATCTCTCTAAATTTTGTTTCTTGTTATCACCTGGTAAAACATTTCCAGAAATGGCTGACCCAACTTTCTTCAATTCTATGATATTTATTTGGCAGTGACTATAAGCCAGTTATTATTCTCAGTCCTGGGGGTCAGCAATAAATTAAAGACAAGTTTTCTGTTCTTGTGGAGTTCTTATTTAGTGTGTGGAAGAGGAGAGAGAAATAAGAAAGCCATTAAGAATAAATTGAATTAAAAGAGACTTTGGTGTCACAAAAAAAATCAAACACTGTAATGTAGGAGGCTAGTTTACATGGCCATGGAAAGCAACCTTGACTATCATGCTGATTGAGCTGAGGTCTGAATGCTAAAACATCGGTAAGACTGCTTTGAATGATTGAAACGTTAATGTCAGCAGAGTCTAGTAAACAAGAGGTAAAGAAGTATGGAGATGATTCAGAGTTATGCAGTAAACCAGGATAAGGGATTTGGTTATTAAGAGCAATGAAAACTCCACTGAGCATTTTAAGCTTAGTATTTGATTATATTTAGGTTTTTAAAAGATATCTTTTGAACCCCTTCTGGCCATGACCATTTATGGTGCTTAGGATCAGTCTTCCCATTAAAAACTAGAAAAGGAACAAGAAGATCAACATCTGACTCCTCAGCAGACAGAAGCAAATAGAAAAATTTTAAAACACTAGCAAAAGGTAATTGCCATCTTAGACCTTTAAACCATTTTCCTTCTACTTCATAAATACACAAAAGATATGCATACATCTGTGCACACATGTGCACACATGCACCTACATTTACACATGTACACACAAACACACACATATATGTGCACACACACACATGCACACACACACCAAACAATAGTAAAAGAAACACTCAACAGTATTCTTTTTAGGCAAAAAGAAAAAAATTGAGGAAAAAATCTCTGAGACACAAGAAGTTATATAGAACAATGGAAATGATAGATATAAAGTAGGCTTAGATAAACATTTATAGTATAAAATAATAATAGTAATGTCTCATAATGTTTGCATACATTTATAATGAAAACACACCAAAACTATAATCCGAGAGTCTGAATATAAATAGTTAAGGTAGTCTAAGCATGTTACCTTGTTCATGCGCAAAAGAAACAATATATTTTTGAAGAATGAGGAAGAAGGGAAAAAGTGGAGGGAGGCAAGGAGAGAAAGAAAAAAAGTAAAAGGATTAATTTACTGAATCAACATTTACTGTTTACATGCAGTAACTAGTATTTTTGGGGTAAGTGTTGAAACATAGACACTGAAAAGATTAGAATGTCCAGAAACAGACTGATAAATAGAAATAAACTTGATTTATGACCAAAGTGACATTACAGAGTAGTGAGAAAAGAATGAACTTGATAATAGGTCTGATTTAATTTAACCTCTAAAGAGGAAAAAATAAAGCCACTTCTATGTGATACCATACATAGAGATGAATTCCCAAGTGGACTGAGTAGCTATTTTTGAAAGATGGAGAATCTAAGAGATAAAATATTTTCATAATGTCAAGTAGGAAGATTTCTATATATTTGATATCAAAAGATCCAACCATAAAGACAACTACTGCCAAGTTAAACCACATTAAAACATATGAGAATCTTAATATATCTGAAAAAAGTTAAAAGGTAAGGCACAAAATGAGAGACATATAATTGTGACAAAAGCCACAAACCTAGAATATGAAAAAATACCTACTAACCAGTAAGTAGATAATAAGTGCTACCAAACAAATGATAAAAAGATTCCAGTAGGTATTTCACAAACAAGGATATCTAAACAGTTAAAAACCACATAAGTGGTCACTAGGGTAAAAATAAAATTACACTGTGAAACCAATGCAAACCTACCAGTATCAGTAAGATGAAAATGACATAAAGATAAATTATTGGGAAATACACAGAGCATGTGGAATTCTTATAACATGCTAAAGTGATATATGACTAGGTTATGATTCAGAAATCTCATTGCTGTGTATATATCCAACTGAAAATTTACAATATATTCATGTACACACAAACATGTACATACAAACAGAATTTTATAATATTATTTTTCATACTAGCCCAAACAGGAACCACCCAAAAGTCCATTATAAATTAATGGATATTCATACGATGGAACAATAAAAACAATGGAACTAAACTATCTGTCACATAGTAGGTGTGACAATTAAGATAAATTACTAACTTGATTGGATTTTATCTTCTCAAGGTTTTAGTAAAGCACACTTATGGGTGTATCAGATTGGGTCACAAGAGAAATGACCTTTGGTTCTACATTTGGTCCCATACTCCTTCCCCTCTGGTGCTGTTACCATGCCCTGCTTCCTGCCTGCCATGAACTGAGCAACTTTTCCCATCTTCCATGATATCCCTGCCCTGGAGCCAGCCAATCATGGTCTGAATCCTTTGAAAGCATGATACATATAAACCTTTCCACTTTAAGTTGTGGGTGTCAGATAATTTGTTCCAACAATGGGAAATTTGACTAGTAAAGAAGATTGGCACTGGAGGAGTTAAGTAATTGCTGTGACTGTATCTGACTGTATAGTTTAGAAGCCTTTGAAACTGGTTTTCAAGAAGAGTTTAAAAGATTATGGGATAGGGGATGCAGAAGAACCTGATGGAAAATTCTAGTCAGAGTCCAGAAGACTAAAATACTGATTTAAAACTACTGACAGTAAAGGCCAAGTTTTTGAGGCTTTAGATGGGAACTAAAATCCAGGAGTGTTACATACTGGAAGAATTTATCTATATTTTTGGGACTTGGCAGAAGGCTCAGAGTAAGGGAAGTACACTAATTATCTGGTAAAGGAAATTCCAAGGAAGCTCAATATTCAGGCAGTGGCCTCATAGGGACTTCTGGCCGCTGATAGCCAGATTTATAGTGAGAATCAAGGGCAAAAAGTAAAGCAGAAAATTTTGAAAAACTTAGATTTTAACCCAAAAGGAACTACATGCAAAATCGGGGCAAAGGAGATGTGGTTCCTAAAGAAAAGAAAAAAATAGAAAAGAAAAGAAAAGAAAAGAAAAGAAAAGGACAATAAAGATACCTTGAAGGCATCTCAAAAATGAGCAAGATCCCACCCAAGGGTCTAAGGGTGCAATACTGTCAATCACTCATTGGATAAGAGAATACTTGGTAACCCTCCTCGAGAAAAGCCTCCTGGATAATTGGTCCTGGGATTCATTTCACTGTGTATTCAGTCATCCAGTAGCTCACTGGCTGCTATAGCCATGGTCCAAGGGGGCCTGGATACTGCTCCCAATGCCAGCAGATCTTGGCATTATCTGGGTAATGTGGTTTTACTGGGATGCAGAATGCAAGTGTCCTGAAGTCATGGAAGCGTCTATTGATATTTCAAAGGAAGGTGTGGTAGACTATGAAGTGTGACCCTGACAAGTGGGTACAACAAGCTATGGGAATGAAGCTGAATGTGTAATTCAGACCCCAGGAAGTCAGAGATGCTAATAATGAGGAATATTTGCCAAAGAAAACTGCAGGCTATGGGGCTGAGAGAGATGTAAGTCTATAGAACTTTACATGATTTAATGCTTCCCTTGCTGGGTTTCAGGGTTGCTTTGCTCCTATTATTTTCTATTCCTTTACTTCTCCCTTTTGGGATGGGAAAATTCACCTTGTGGCATTGTACCTTGGGATTGTACAACTTGGGGTTTTGTTTGTTTGTTTTTCTTTGTTTCTTTTTAACAGAAGTTCACAGATAAGTATTTTCTCTGAGTCACAGAACAGACTTGGACTTCGAATTTTTAGCAATGTTGGGGCTGTTGAGACTTTGAGGAAGGGACTATTATACTTTGGTTGTAAATGGAATAGTTGTTACCATGCTATATGGAGATTAAGTATGGTTTAAGGAGAGGTGTTTGGGTTTTAAGTTGACAAGGAATGAACAATGACCATAATAATGATATGTCAACTTGAGTGATTAAGAAAAGTCCAGCACAATGGTAAAACACTCTTTTAAGTGTGGCTGTGTGGGTCATAGAGGTGTAACCTTGGATAATTTGTATGGTCCCTAGTCCTTTACTTTTTGGCACTGTTTCCCTACTCTGCTTCTTATATGTCTTGAACAAAGCATTTTGTTCTGCAGTGCCCTTCTCCCATCATGTTTCTGCCTTGAAGCCAGCTGATAGTGGACTGAATTCCCTTAAACCATAAGCCAAATTAAGTTTCTCCCCCTTTAAATTGCTGGTGTTGGGTATTGTGTCCCACAAATGGGAAAGTGTGCATTTGTATTCTATAAGTAGTAACTTTTATTTGGAGTGAACTTCCAAGTTTCTTTATAAAATTCTTGCTATTTTTTGCCTACATTGTTTGACCATTCCTGTCTATCCATCCCTGCCTTTTCAAAATGTAGAGGTTAGGTTTTTATATCTGATGAAAAACACCTTAAAAATTAAGCCTAAAATAAAGCAAGAGTACTGATAAAAGTGCAGATAAGTTATGAAACAATCTAAGTGGCCTATGGATCAGGCAGTATAAATCTAGGAACCACTTTAATAACTATGTAACACCACCTTCCCAGGAAGAAAATGGAGGTGCTCCCATTATGTGTTGTTCCATAAAAATAGGCTAAGAGACCAAAAAAAACTGAAGAAAACAAATACCTTTCCATCTTACCCCTTCTTGCTCGAATTCAAAATGGCATGGTGGAGAGAGATCAAAGATGGCAGATTGATAGGTAACAGTATAGAGAACCTCTCAGAGAAACAACTCAGATGCTAGAATTTAACACCATGAAGAAGACCAAATGAAAAGAGAGGGATTCTCATGAACCAGGAAGAAATTGAGGAAAGAATGAAAGAAAGAAAGAAAGAAAGAAAGAAAGAAAGAAAGAAAGAAAGAAAGAAAGAAAGATACGTGGACAGAAGGCTGGAGCCAGACGTGCTCTCACTAGAGCCGTTCCCATGCTGTGCTGAGTGCCTTAGAGTCAGATGACTCACAGTCGCACTGAAGTCATGGTTGGGCTGAAATTAGGGGTTGGTGAGCCCAAGGCCCTTGGCGGGAGGATGCACCACAATGGAGGACAGAACCAGTTTGGAGAGCTGCACTAGCCCATGGTGAGTGCTCAGGATTTGGTCCTGCAGGAGGGGGTGATGAGCTGGACAACATATTGGAGTTGGGCAGGACAAGCCTGAACCCAGAACTGCAGTGGCATCAGTTGCCACTCCTGTCTAAAGTGGACTGGTGGGATCTGCTTGGGCTGGGTCACAACCCTGGTTAGGACCCAATAGCCAGGGAAAAAAATTGTTCTGAACCAGTGATGTCCACATGGCACAAACTAACATGGTGAAGGTACTCACCGGTTGACTGGCTCAGAGGGGAAAGGCCAGTCCCTTCATGCACCTCACTGACCAACAGCAAACAGGAGAGGGCAGCAATTCCCTAGCCAGCATGCTTCAGAAAAACCATAAACAATAGGGAAAGGGCCTGAGACCTCCACCATATGCATGTCTGAAAGAAACCAGAAACATGACAAGAGAAAGAAACAAGAAAAAGCCTCCAGCCACCAACCCAGGGAATATAAATCCAGGAGAGGTAAATACAGAAAAGATCAAGGGCAGCAAACATACAATATCAGACACAGCATCAGCTGACATAAAGAAATATCTTCATGACATTATAGACAAACTCAAAACTGAAATATTAATACAAGTAAAGCAAGATATAAGAAGATTAATAAAAGAAATGCTAAGCACCTCTCAAGAAGACATAGATGAAAGAATGGAGGAACAGAAAAAGGAGAGAAGAACATAAAAAAATCTAGAATACATGAAACAGATTCAAAGAAATTATCAGGAAATGAAAAACTCCATTGAAAGCTGGCAAAATTGCTTGACAGAAACTAAAGTTAGACTTTCAAAATTTGAAGGTTTGTAATGTGTGATAGCAAAAGGAAAGATCTCTTAAAAATAACACGGAATCAGGAAGTAACAATACAAAGCCTAGAAGACAACAGAAGGATCTTTAACTTAAGAATAAAAAATGTGGGTGAAGAAGCAGGGGTAAACACAAATGAAATACAAAGGCTATTCACAGAAATAATTAAGGAAAACTTCCCAAGCATAGGAAAAGGAAATGATATTCAGATATATAAGGCATATAGAACTCCAACCAGCTACAACCAAAACAGATCTACACCCAGACATATAATGATCAAGATCCCAGAAATTCATCACAAGAACAGAATATTAAAAACTGTCAGAGAAAAGAAACAGATCACTTATAAAGTGCCGGAGTCCAGCTGCGGCAGGGCTAGGGTTTCCCAAAGGTGGACAGGGAGTCGGCGATTGAGAGACAGAAAACACTGCACACCAGTCTGTGAGTGAATCTGAATCTGCCTTTATTTTTTAGAAGCTGGAATATATATTTGCCAACCCTGGCAACAACCCCCAGCCCCAAGCAGGAAACGCCCCAGGCCCAGGGCCAGGCAGGGACAATCCCAAACAATAGGTGTTAATTGACCTCAACTCCAAGCAGAAGGCGCCCCAGGTTCAGGGCAATAGGTATCAA